>SNQJ01S0106193.1:28336-39643 GCA_010110895.2 Picea sitchensis | reverse complement strand
ACATCAATCAAACCAAACCATTTACATCAATGACATATGATCCAACAATCTCCCAAGTAATCAAACCATTGGCATCAATGACAAACCATTGGCATCAATGACAACATGATCCAACACAATGTCCCCCATGGTTTTAAACCCTATCTCTATACTTTGACATTCACATCTTTCTTCTGATAATATTCAACTATCGCTCTAATACCAATTGTTAGAAAATAAAAAATACAAGAGAAAAATGATATTTCAAAGCATTGCAACAACACATGTAAATCACAAAGGATTTATCCTAGAAAACCTTNCAATGACAACATGATCCAACACAATGTCCCCCATGGTTTTAAACCCTATCTCTATACTTCGACATTCACATCTTTCTTCTGATAATATTCAACTATCGCTCTAATACCAATTGTTAGAAAATAAAAAATACAAGAGAAAAATGATATTTCAAAGCATTGCAACAACACATGTAAATCACAAAGGATTTATCCTAGAAAACCTTTACGGGAAGAACCAACCAACAATGGATCTATTATTTCCCTTGACCAAACTCGACCAAGACGACCAATCTCATGGCCTCGGTCAAGTGAGCCTTTACCTCTCAAATCTTGACACATCATAATGGAGTATCACCAACCTATTATAGGAGTTCCTTACATGTAATCAACGTGATCAATACCACAAGTCACCAATACCATATGCCTGAAACCACCATAGTTGACCTAACAACTTTGACACTTTCACCGAGTCAAGTTTATACTAATAGTTTTAACGTTGATTTACACCCCACCTTGGAAGGCCGGGGTTCTTTGGCATAGATGAACCCCAAGCCTCTTGAGGAGGAAATACCTTGAGTTGGAACTCAGGGCCTAAGAAGATATTTGTCTTTCCCCGAGGAGACCGATATAGAACTGGAGGAACACTCCTTTAGAGAACCCAGGGATTATGCCTAAGTAGGATCAAAATCATTAGCAAGGTCAATTGCTTGTTCCTTTGGAAATCTATATTCCACAATATTTTGGATTAGAACCCCCCAGAGAAAGGATAGGTTGCAGCACCCACCACCCCATGCAAATATTGCAAGCCTAGATGAGAAGAGGATGAAACCATAGGAAGATAATATTAGGAATTACCCAAATTTGATCATTTGAATTTTCTATTAGACCATAAAGCCTCAATTTCACTCCATTCGACCATCAAGAGATCAATTTACTCATCCAATAGCTCCTTTGAGATATTTTTTCTCCAGACACAGGGTCAATGTTAGAATGTGTTACTTTAGAAGGTTATAATTTCTAATGTTATGTCGAAAGAAGTTGTAATCTTATGTAAAAGAGTTATCCCACATTCATCATGGAGAAAAACACTCTTGTTATCATTTATTATATAAAGAGGTGAACTTGCATTTATCCCACATGTATTATTGGGATGTAAACCTCCATTTCTCTTGGTATATAATAGAGGTAAGAGAGACCCATGAGACACACACAAAAACAAGAAAAAATATTACCTTTGTAAAGGGTAAAGAATTTGTGGAAGTTCTCTCAAGTGTAAGATTGGATATTTCTGAAGAATAAAGGAGGCAATACCTTCTCGTGGATGTTTCCCCATTTTGGGATTTTACCATGTATATATGGTGTACTCTCCTTTTTTCTCTTGTCTCTTTCTTATTTTGATTATATGTTGTTGTATGGATAGGAGACTAGAATATTAATGTTTTGTTGTTTTATATTGTTGTATGTTTATTCATATGTATCAATATTATAACATGATATTAAAGCAGGTCACTATGTTCTACCTCCTTCAGTAAGTTTTTTTTACAACAACATTTTCTTCATATTTACTTGGGCTCACCTTATTTTGTAGTTTTGTCGTTAAATCTAGTATCCATTAGGGATTCTCTTTAGATCTGAGCATTTTTCTAAAAAAACTAATATTTTTTCCTCAAAACCCTAACCCTTGTTTTTCATATTTCTCACATTTATGTGCATTAAAAAAAAATTGATCTTACCATTGTCTCTGAAACATAGCTTTTAGCCAATATCGACTATTGGTTCATCAAAATCAGCTACTATTTGACCATTTTTAAATTAATTTGTCCAGCCTAGCCTAGGTCATTTTAATTTTTTGGTAAACCTAAATTTTTTTTGGAAATTTTTTAGGGTTGGTATTTACCAAACCTATTTGTTTTACAGGGCTAGTTTTTTTTACCAAACCTAGTTTTTCTTTCGTACCTAATATATTTTGATGTAGGAGTCCATTTGTAGTGACATTTTTTTGGTTGGGTGTGGTTTTTCACTCGCTACCTCACCAACCAACCCACTCTCCAATCAGAGACTGTACAGACTATATGGATTGCATTTTTTGGTTGTACGACTCATTTTTTTGGCATTTTGCAGGTGTTATGAGGCAATTTGCATTTTTCATAGGCTTTTTAGCTATTGTAGAAGGCCGATTTGTGTGTGTGAGCAGATGATCTATTGTGGGGTGAATTTATCATCCATACAACAAAATTTTTGCAGTGATTTTTCTGATTTATCATCGGATATGTCCGTCGTTTTCCAAATCTTACTTGCTGAGAGGCCGATTTGCAGTTTAAGAGGGAAACTTTATGCCGTGGGAGATCAATTTGATTGTTGGGCATATTTTTCTTCCCTTATGGACGTTCCTTTACCCTCCACGCAAGTTGTACGACCACATTCTTGTTGAGAAAGGGTTTCTCTCTCAATTAAACATCAGATCTATCATTTAAACGTCATATATGTGGGTTTTCTCTCATTTAAACAATTGATCAATGGTTTTTTTTGGTGATCCAATGGTTTTTAGGAGTTTCCCTTTTCTGTGCGTACGGGAAAGTCCATACGGTCACGAATTTCATTCCTCATGCATTGTCCAACCTAGATTTCACCTAGGCTTTCTCTCTTTGCTAAGATATGGGGTAAGTTGCTCACAAGTACGCAAAATTTAAGTCTATTTCATTTTTTCTTCTCTTTCTTGTCTTTGTTTGCATTAGGGTTTCATTGTTTTTTTTTATCATAATGACTTCCGAAGTAACTTATGTTCCTGTGTTAGTGGGTTCTAACTATATTCCATGGAAGAGAAATGTAATCGATATTCTCAGGGGTAAGAATATATGGCGGTTAGTTAATGGTGAACATAAGAAACCTACTAATGTTAAAGACTTGGTTATATGGGAAGAACTATGTGATAAAGAAAGAGGACTCATTGGTCAAACTATTTCAGATAGTCTTTAGATACATATTGAGGTTGAAGATAGCCTAATTGAGGTATGGAAAAATTTAGCTTATTTATTTGATAAATCTAATGATGTATCTGCTTACTACCTTGAAAACAAAATCCATGAGTTAGATCTTAATGATTTTGAAAGGATAGAATAATTTCTTGGTGAACTTAAAACCCTAAATGGAAAGTTGAATAATTGTGGCAATGATTACAAGAAAGTTGATACATCCCTAGTCATTCTTGTAGAACAAAAATTGACTTCTTCTTTTGATATGTTCATCCAAACTAGGAATAAAGAAATTGAAATGTATCAAGGATCTATGAAACTTTCCTTTGAATATTTTTGTAAAGGTTTGATTAATGAGCAATAAATGTTGATTGTTTCAGGTCAATTAACTCCTAATAGAGCTCTAATGGCACATAATAAAAAGAATCCTAATAAAAATTTTCATAAAAATAAAAAATCACATACTAAATAATCTTCTCAACACTCTTCTAATGATGCTTGGGTTGATGCTAGTAAAAAGAAAGTGTTTCATCCTAGTGAGTTTTGTGGAAAAACCAACCACCTTGAATTTTTTTTCTTTAAATGGAGACTTGAACTTGCTAAAACTAAGAAGAAATCTTGCGTTGAACAACACGTTTCTCTTTGTGCCTATTTTGTTCAAGCAGGAAATTTTTTTTCTTCTGTGGAATGGATTATGGATTATGGTGTTTCTAATCATATCTTTGGTACTTCTTCATTGTTTTCTTCTTATGACACTCAAAAGAACACATCATAGAAATTTTTTATTGGTGATGATAAACAACTTTCAATTGTAGGTTATGGTAATGTTAAAGTTCCTAATGGTACATTGGAAAATGTTTTTCATGATCAAGGCATGCCCATGAATTTTCTTTCTATTTATTGTACATGTCAAAAAGGTTATAAGTTTGCAGCATGGCCAAATAAATATGTTCTTAAAGATATCAAATATAACTTCAAATTACTTTCTTCCGTTCTTGTTGATCATGATTATAGTTTATATAAACTTACTAGTTTTCATTCACCTAAAAATGAATGATTTTATTCCTATGTTGCTCATGTTGATGAACAAAGTAAATTATGGCATGAAAGATTAGGTCACTTGAGTTATGATAAAATGCAAATGTTATCTAAAATGATACTTGGATTACCTTCAATTTCTTCCACTAAAGGTGTTTGTGAAGGTTGTGTTCTTGGTAAACATCATATGGAAATGTTTGAGAAAGGTAAAGCTTGGCATTCTAAAGAACAATTACAATTAATTCATAGTGATATATGTGGTCCTCTTGAAACTCCTTATTTGTCTCATGTTGTATATTTTCTTACTTGTATTGATGATTATAGTAGAAAATCTTGGGTTTATTTTTTGAAACATAAAAGTGAAACCTTTGGAAAATTTCAAGAATTTAAATCCATGGTTGAAAATGAATCTGGTAAAAATATTAATACATTGAGAACTAATAATAGGGGGGAATTAACTAAAAATAAATTTATTGCATATTTATCTAAGCATGGTATTCAACATCAAAATATTGTTCCTTATACACCTCAACAAAATGGGATAGATGAAAGGAAAAATAGAACTTTGGTTGGAACGGTTAGATGTATGTTTTATTCTAAAGGATTACACAAAAGGTTTTGGGTTGAAGCCATTTGTTGTGCTAACTATATTTTAAGTCGAGTTCCTACTAAGGCAGTTTTGTAGGTTACTCTTGAATAAAAATGGAATGGAAGAAAACCCAATATAAGTAACTTTAATATATTTGGCAGTAAATGTTGGGCCCATATTCCCGATGACAAACGAAAAAAGTTAGAGCCCAAGTCTCACAAATGTATTTTCATTGGTTATATTGAGGATTCTAAAGCTTACAAGTTATTTGATCCATCTACCTAAGGTGTTATCATTCGACGAGATGTTTAATTTAATGAAGTTTCTCCTTCTCCTGAGTCTCTCGAACCTCATGTTAGCTTGAATTTTCCTTCATATAATGTTACTCCCATATCATTTACCCCTTCTTCTAGCTCTGTGCCTAATATTGATTCTAGTTCACCTACCTCTTCAAGTGATCCTCCTGAATGTTCCAAATATAATAGAGTGGTTCCTGCCACTACCCCTCTTCATGTTTGGGGCTGGAAAAATCTTCAATCTGCAGGTTTTGAGATTGGTATTCCTTCTGATACTCATCAAACTAGATCTAAATTTTCTCTTATGACTAAATTGTTTGTTACTGATGATCCTTCTACCTATGCTCAAGCTAAGGACAAAATTGAATGGGAAAAATCTATGACAACAAAGTATGACTCATTAATAAAGAACAAGACTTGGAATCTTCTTCCCCTTCCTCCCGGAAAGAATTTAGTTGGTTTTAAATGGATATATAAAATAAAGTTTACTACAGAAGGATAGATTGAAAAATATAAATCTTGATTAGTAGAAAAAGATTTTTCTCAACAAGAAGGTATTGATTATAATGAAACTTTTGCTACAGTTTCTAAAATGAACACTATAAGAACTATTATTTCTCTTGCTGCATCTTATAAATGGGAAATACACCAAATGGATATCAAGAGTTTGTTTTTGAATGGTGATCTTCATGAAGACATTTATATGCAACAACCACTTGGTTTTATCACTGTTGAAACTTCAAGTTTGGTATGAAAATTACACAAGTCTTTATATGGTCTTAAGAAGGCACCTAGAGCTTGGTATGAGAAAATTGATACTTATTTACTGAAGAATGGTTTCAAACGACGTATACATGAACCAAATTTGTATGTAAAGAACTTTGGTGATGGATTCCTCATTGTTGTATTATATATGGATGATTTTATCATTACTAGTAGTCATCTTGCATCTATATAGAAGTTGAATAATAATCTTAAGAATTAATTTGAAATGACAGTTTTAGGCATCTTACACTATTTTCTGGGTGTTTATATTTGGCATATGTCTGGTGTTGTGTTTCTTTTGTAGCCTAAGTATATGACATATTTACTTGCTCAGTTCTGTATGAGTGATTGTAAGCCTTCACCAATGCCATTTCAGTCCAACGTAAATTGTTGATTGTACTACTCCTCTTGTTGATGCTACTCTTTACTTTAGGCTTGTGGGAAATTTGATATATTTAACACACAGTAGGCCTGATCTCTCTTTTATCATTGGTGTGGTATCGAGTTTTATGCACAAGCCTCGTGAAATTCATTGGTAGGGATCCAAATAGAACTCTCAGATATTTACAGGGGATAATGAATTATGGTGTTTTCTATTCAAGCAGGGCTAGAGTTTCTCTTATTGGTTATATAGATTCTGATTGGGGAAGTGATAGTTTAGATAGACGATCTACTACAAGGTACATCTTCTAGTGTGGTTTAAGTATGATTTCATGGTCTAGTAACAAGTTAAGAACTCTTTGTTTTTCTTCTTGTGAAGCAGAGTACATAGTAGCTAAGGAAGCAATTTGTGTACGACATGTTCTTACAAATCTTGGACTGGTTCAAAAATCAACTACAAAATTACCATGTGACAATCATAATGCAATTCATCTTTCATATAATCCAGTGTATCACTTCGAAACCAAACACATTGATATTTATAGTCACTACATTCGAGATTTTGTTGTAGATGGTATTATTTCTTTGGAGCATTGTCCCATGATGAAACATGAAACATATATCTTCACCAAATCCATGACATAGGTGAATTTTTTGCGACTTCAAAAGGTGTTGGGAATGAGAGAAGTTGTCATCAAAGGGGAGTGTTGATGTAATTCCATATTCCTCCATAAGTGTTGGTATAAAAGTATTGTCTTTCTTATTCTTGCAGAAAGTGTTGGAAATTATTGTAATGCCATCTTCCTCCATAAGTGTTCCTTCTCCCTGGTCATCATTAAGGGGAGAGTGTTGGAATGTGTTACTTTGGAGGCTAATAATGTCTAGTTTTATGTCAGAAGAAGTTTTAATCTTATGTAAAAGATTTATTCCACTCTCATCGTGGAGAAAAACACTCTTATTATCATTTATTATATAAGGAGGTGAAATTACATTTATCCCACATGTATTATTGGGATGTAATTCCTCCATATCTCTTGGTATATAATAGAGGTAAGAGAGATACATGAGACAAACACAAACACAAGAAAAAGTATTATTTTTGTAAAGGGTAAAGCATTTGTGGAGGTTCTCTCAAGTGTAAGATTGGATATTTTTGAAGAATAAAGAAGACAATACCTTCCCGTGGATGTTTCCCCATTTTGGGGTTTTACCATGTATATCTGATGCACTCTCCTTTTTTCTCTTGTATATTTATTATCTTAATTATATGTTGTTGTATGGAATATAGGAGGCTAAACTAGTAATGTTTTGTTGTTTTATATTGTTGTATGTTTATTCATATGTTTCAATATTCTAACAACCATGCTCGACAAGAGGAACATAAATGTCACCAACAATGATACAAGGGTTATCATGATGTGGAGACAACTGCAAAGGCCCATGACTTTGACTTCTTAGTTATTGCATAGTTGGAGGAAGGTCCTCTTTTCCTTTTTGTTCACTACACGATATGGACAAGGCATGCACTTTTGAATATTCTTGGGGGTACCTCTAAAATTTCTTAAAACAATTTTTTTTCGCAAGCATCCACAACATGACCCACACCGTGACACCTTACACACCAAAAAGAGATATTAAGGTAGTGAAGAACCTGTAAATAGGTATGTGAACTCGCAATCAACTTCGTGGATTCGTATAAACCTCCGCTAGGGTCCAATTCCACCAATATTTGTGCCACTGAATAATTAGAAGACGACTTGAAATTGACATAAAAAACAATGTTTGTACCCAACACATCACCAATGGCATTGAGGCCCTCATCTAACCAATACTCCAATGGAAAATTTGGTAGATTTATTTAGACTGGGAGACTTTTCAAACCCTCAATACTGACATCGAACAAAGGGTTCCAAGGTTTGTACAAAAGACCTATTGGTCCCAAAACCAATGCATAGAGAGAATTTTTTCAGTATCATCCTTCTCCTTGAAAACTAACCTGATCCAACCCCTTGATAATAGGTGAAAATTGGGGAATAACCTAGAAATGACACCCAATGTTGCTCCATCCACTGAGAGAGGACCCCTGTCAATATATGATGACTACCAAACTTCCCTACTAAATCCTTCTTGTCCAGATCTAGAATTTGTGATACTTGCAAATATTTTTCAACTACAAGCACTATGTCACCACCTCATGATCAAACAATTTCTTACATTTCCTCCCCATAATACCTTGGTTAGGACCCAAAACATTCAAATATTCTTCTTCCAAATGAATACCAACAAATCCAAATCCCCCAAAGCCGACATCACAACTGATCACTCTAGGGTTAGATATAGGGTTCAATGAGGTGGCGACGAGACAAATCGACACCTTGAATCTCTTGAAAATCTTGCAAATGAGAACCTTGTGGGGAAGAATCCAAGATCTGACATGAGTTAGGTAGACTGATAGGAGAAACAATGCATATGTCCAAATTAGGACAGAGGGCATGTGTAACATACCCGGCCACCCAGGCCAGGTCATGCCACCAAAAATATTTCATGCTCTGATACCATATTGTAACATACCCAACATCCAACTAGGCTATTCCACGTAAAATTTCTCAAACTGTATCCAAATTAAAACATATACACACAGAAACTCTTGCAAGACTTTATATATAAAACTTATAACAGATAATTACATTTTTTAAATGCACAGATTCATACGAAAAATGACAGTAAACATACACATGCAACATAGACATGCAATACCCATAAAAATAAACACATAACTAATAATGCAACATGTAATTTAACACACAATTAACACTTATCTTGGTAAAAATATCACCAACTACGTGCAGACCTTCCACAAACCTCCCAACCTTAGACCACATTGCTCATCACTCTTAGCAGTGGGTCACCCCCGAGTTGGGACTAAACTCCACCCAGGTAAAGGGATTCCTAACCAGGATGATGTCTCACAAGCAACAGGAAAGACTCTGTCATAGGTGCCAACTCAAACTAACATCCTACAGTCCCTCATTCGCCACATGCATGTCCCCTTCTCTGCTCAACATTCCCTCGGCTGCCCCACTTCCCTTCCAAGGCTTCAACAACAGGCCAAACAAGGAGTCTTAGAGCCCTGTAGCTGTAGTTTAGCACCTTCAGGAAATCAATTCCCAGAAATTCTCACCTAGAGAGAATTTCTCACGGGCCTGACAACCTACCTCTTCAATATCCCATGGGCCTGACAACTTGCTTCTTCAGTCCAACTACCAAGCTAACCAGGTACAAATACAAGTATGGGTATGGATACAGGTATAGGCACATGATGGTATGGAGGACAACTGAATGAGTGAGTGAATGATCATGGCATCCATCAATGAATGAAATAATTCCAAACTATATGTATGCATGTCCCCAACTTGACACTTGTCATGTTGGGAGCTACTTTGGTCCACTTGTCCCCATCCTTAGAACTTAGGATAAAATAATTATCCATACTTTATACTTTAAGGAATATTAATATAATATTCCCTTTTTGGCTTAAGCTCCCTAGATTAGCCCTTTTCCTTAACTTTTATCCCCACCTTTCCCTAACTAGTGGAGTTTAGTCCCCCATACTCTTTTATCATGATCGGTGTACATGCATCGATGTATTATATTAATGATACAAGTATTTACATATACAAAAATAGGCTCACTGACCTTTAGCATCTAGGCTCTTCGCCCTAATTCAACGCATAAGCCTCCTAGCTTATAATAATTGGCTCACCAACCTATAAATCACAACATATCCACAAAGGCTCCCATGACTCAAAATCGGGCACACTTAAGTTTGTTGCACGTGGTATCCTGGAATGTGCACACTTCATCATTTTAGCGTGCAATACATGTGCGCACTATGCCATGGAAAGTGCATGCAAAATTATAACAACTCACCAACTTATAAGCATTTTTACAATTACATTTACAATTTGGGGTTCAACCTAGGGGTATTACAATCCCCTCCCCTTATTTATGCATTGTCCTCAGTGAATTATATACCATGTACCATTCAAATTCTTTGAAAATCTCCAAGCTTTAGCTATTGGAAGCTTGTTATCCATCTGGCGCTCTACTTCCCAACACCAATTCTGGTATTCATACTACAACTAGAAGTCAATTTCTCTATTCCATAGAGCTTCTTTCAGAAATAATTCAGCTCATTGTTCCATTTGACACACCCTTCTTATGGAAGCTACCATCCCATAAGCATCCTTGGGTTTCCTCCTCCTTGTTTCACTCACCCTTCTAGGCTTAGGCATCCCTCCATTGCTACGCATTCCTTCGGTGATCCATTGCTACGAGTACCAGCTACCACCCACAGACAGATGGGCAGACAGAGATCGTCAACAAATGGGTGGAAGGATATCTAAGGAACTATGTGGGGGGGCAGCAACGTACGTGGGTGAGATGGTTACATATGGGCGAGTATTTCTACAACACGACTTATCATATGTCCATCAGGATGACACCATTCAGGGCATTGTATGGGTATGATGCACCTTCATTTATAGATGCGACATTTGGGGACAACAGGGTCCCGGGGGCCAAGGATTGGATGGAAGAGAGTCGAAGGATTCTGCAATCAACGAAGGAGAACTTGCAGGCAGCTCAGAATCAGCAGAAAGTATATGCAGATCGACACAGAGTTGAGTGCAGTTTCGAGGTAGGAGACCTGGTTTTCTTGCGATTACAGCCATACCGACAGTCCTCCTTGAAGAGGAGCGGAGCAGAGAAGTTGAAGCCTAAGTTCTATGGGCCATACAGAGTCAGTCGGCAGATAGGCGAGGTGGCATATGAGCTAGATCTACGAGAGGGTAGTAAGATCCATAACGTCTTCCACGTCTCTTGCCTTAAAAAGGCAGTGGGGCAACAAATCAGCACTTCACAGGAGTTGCCACCCTTGGATGAGGAGGGTCAGTTAGAACTCGTACCCGAGGAGATACTAGAGCAGA
>SNQJ01S0106192.1:17177-29930 GCA_010110895.2 Picea sitchensis | reverse complement strand
GTTGCTATAGTCCCATGGCAGGGACTAATAAGACACTTTACCATCTCAACACAAACATCATAACAGCGTTAGCATAGAAAAAAGAAAAAGTTGTCATTATTAGGTGCATTATGTTAACAGCTAATAAAAGTCATTATGACCTAACATGTTATTACTAGGAGTCTGTTAGTATTTTGGTAGATGAACTACCCAAGCATATGAATAAAAGGGTGTCTATCATAACGTATGACATGAACCCAATTATAATAAAGTTATTTTTGTATGATTTCAAGTCCATGTCTTTCAAGCTTTTCCAACAATCTCTTTTTAACATACACGAGGACACTATCTCATAAATACTTGATTAAATATTATTAAAAATATAGCCATCGTGTAAACAAAGCCAACCATGCATATTCTTCAAACAAAGCAAGGACTGCCCATGAGTTGTTTCTTTAACCAGGGAGAGAACTCAATCATGCACTAAAATATGCATGCAAAACCTTTCGGAGAAGGCTTTTACCCAGTAAATATCCTTGTTAGATAGTATTTTCTTCTCATGCTTTAACCCTTTAAAGAGTGCATGCATATAGAATAATTGATGGCATCGAGGCTTAACAAAGCAATCATCAATTTTAATTGGTTAACTCTCGACATTTTACATAACAAACTAAAATATAAAATTTCAAAGAAATGCAGTGCCTTTAAATTGTTCTGCATAGAATATCATATGTTTCGTCTCCATCTAACATATAAGGTTGAATGCTTTGCTACAGATTTTCAGAAAGAAAGTGAAGATATATTTGTGACCAACTATTGGATTCAAGCTATAGGATGTACTTATCAGCATACAAAGTTCAAAGGTTGATACAAGTCATTTGAGAGTAGAAACATCTCAGTGCCCTCATAAGGCTAGAAGAAAATGAATAAGTACAGATAAAAATTAAACTTGGTGCAAAAAAACTGAGCATTTGATTTGCATGGTACCTCAGACAGAAGCCAATATCGTTTACTCCTCAAGGTATTAATAAATTGTATACATACACAGTCAACAAATAGGGAAAATCCTATGGATAAACCAAAATTTATGCCATTCCAAAACAACAACTGTAGAAATATAGGCTTGTAAAATTGGGTCTGCTTCCATCTCTTTCATGGTCCTAATAGACACACCATGATAATGTATTAAATTTGAATAATTTTCTGGATGCCCATGTTTTAGTTTGTCAAACATGCCAATATGGGTGAAAAACAGATAAAAATAGAGAAAAATCCATAGAAACGGAGGACATAGAAGGAGCTCTGTGTAAAAGAAAAGGAGCAGATAGCAGAAAATATGAATTAGGTTTCATCTTATCATATATTGAGCATAAGAAATAATATGAACACTGTATATTGAGAAAAATGGATTGAATTCGCCATCCAAAACTTGCATAAAAACAAACAGAATAAGTAATAAAAAGTTATCACTATAACATACCTACTACTAAAAACATCAATAAAGGACTAAAACGAAGTTGTTGATTTGGCCATAAGCTGTCTATACTGCAAATGAGATGTTAATGTTTATAGAATAAACAACCAACCCCACTAATAAGAATCCCTTTTGACTGGTTTAAACAGAAATGTTGTGCACACATATTACATGGTGGTTTACCAAAATTTATTTTCAACCCAATCAACCATAATCAAGTATATTAATAAAATCTATCCAACCCCTCAATAAAACCAACCTAGACCTAAAGGGATGGTAAATTTTACCACTGTGACCACTATCTAAAGAGATATTGTATATTTCAAATTATATGAATATGGGTACTTGACCTAACTTAGAAAACTTCAACTAGTATGCACTAACAATGTATAAATTTCAGATTGGAAACATAATGTACACAAGATATAACAATTACCCAATGCAGTGAAATGCAATTAGTAGAGAATGTGATAACCAACAATACTACATTGGTATACCTATAACTTACACCAGAAATTATAGAAGCATGTTAACACAATACTCCATAAAAACATGGCATAAGTTATGTAACAACTCGTTACTGGTTTGATACTAAAATTGTATGTAGAGTTCAATTTACCCAATTCAAAATTACTTTGTGCATACCGGAAAAAACTCTAGCAGCATAAACAACCAAAATATAATCCATAACCCATTTTAGTAGAAATGTTTAGTTCCTCCTCCTTAGCAATAACAAAACAGATCACATGTAGATTTCAAACTACGTTTTTTTAAATAGCAACATGGGCATCCAAGGTAGTACTAACATCATTGAAATTGGAGTTGATAGCAATTAAACTCAGTGAGTGGACATGAAAGTAAAGGTCATAAGGAACTTTCTCATGATCAATCTCATGCCAAAAACATGATTAAAACTAAATAATCCAGGGAGACCTATTCAAAGTTTCCATTTTCAAATCTTGTGAAATGGTTTTTCAGAGTAGAGTTTTAGATGTTTTTGAGATCACATGAATATCCAAAAACTTTCAAATGGTGGAAACCAAACCCTTTAAATGTTTAGATTGCAATTTCAGGTGAAACTATAATCAAAACTCCCTCTTTGTAATTACAAGTAGAACTATGATTAGAGATATGATGTCCTCCCACAACGAATTTCAAACAAAAATATTAACAAGAAGACAAAGATTAATCGTGTTGTAAATCACCTATGGAAAAGAATTCTTAAAAGTATATGTCCTCCAGGGTGGAACATACTGACTAGGATCATTGAATTCTTCTATTGTTGTGATACAATTTGAAGTTGCTCAGCATAATGCCAAAGATGGGAGATTCTTCTGACACCCTGGTACTTGGGCTTTGTCCCACTGAAGTGGAAGATAGTTGCTAAGATGGAAATTTCACTGCTCCATAGAATAATCTTCCATTTCCTAAACTTGGAAGAATTCTTTAAATACCATTCTAACAATTCCAATGCCCTCATAGATACATTGTGTGAATCTTTTTGCTGGCAACCAATAGACCACGGAATGGGAATGCGTCTTAAACTGAAACAATTCTCATCTTTCAAATACAAAGGAAGTGTACAAAAGGGCCTTTGGTATTATTTTGAATGGAATTTGTGAGCTCTGTATACAATGTTTGCAATATCAAACACGAAATTGTGTCCACTTTTAAAAGAAAACATTGGAACCCATCCAACATAAAAAGTAGTGCATGGATACAAAAAAAACTTTTGAAAGAATAAACAATATAACCCATCTAAATCTATGGAGATGTGAATGGAAAAGAAAGATAGAGTAATTGAGGGGAGAAAATGCAGAAACAAAAGTAAGAAAATGAAAAAAAATGAACATAATGCTTAGGTTTCAACATTTTGCAAGCATTATAGGCATTATGTGCCAACACTATTATTGTGTCTTTCTTGGCAAAGTACACAACCTATTATTACAATCCAAGACATTCATGTTTGTTTCTCATATTGATCATTGAAAATCAAACCAGAAAATGTTTATGGCCAGACATGACAGCCAACTTTAAGTATATGAAAAGTTCTAAAGCAAGACAAAGGCATTGTAGGTTGATTTAACAAAGTGTCATTCGACACAAATGGTGGAAAATGCCCGGCTAGAAGTGGCATGAACTCTAGATTTTTGGTACTAGATATATATATCATGATATAATAATACATATTTGTAGGAATTTAGGTTATGTTTCAGCATATTCAAGTATGATCACTATGTTAGATGCATCCTAATTTTTGTCAAAGTACAAAACTGGAGAATTTTACAAATTTATAAACAACAAGTGTATTTTAGAGCCTAGAATCTATACCAATGAAGTTATTGAGGAACAAGCAGGATGAAGCTCTACCACCATCCAAAATACATTGTCTCTTCCCTAGCAGCCTTTGGATCAGAATCGAGGCAACATCCATGTTTGTTGCATTACTAACATTATGTGTTGAATGCCTAAGTAAACTCAAGTATGCAATATTTTCTATTATTGGTTTTAAGAGGCTCTTATGATTGTCCATGAATTGTCTTCTAGTTTTGTTTGAATTTTGATGGTGAAGTTTTTTGCTACTGCTAACATCAAATGTTGGGATGTCTGTGTACCTCTATTTGCAACCTCACCTGTGTTGAACCCTATTATAATTTCCCCACATCAATGACATTTAAATAAAACAGGAAAAAAATAGGTGAAAACTTGAGATGAATCCTATTATTTTCTTTTCTAATTGCTTTTCTAGCTAAACTAAGATCAAAGTTAACCAGGGGCTTCGAACATCAGGGAACATACCCCAACAATTTCATGGATTCCCTCATCGAGGATGTCAACAAATGTAGTATGGGTAGAGTATGTCCCGTGTTTACTGGGGATACCTTGGCATCTCGACATCATCCACTTTTTAGAATTTTCAATTAAAATAAAAGAACAACTAACTGAAGCACCTAACCCTGGGCCTTCTTTGTATGCCACTTGGAATACAAAGTAGGCCCAGGGATCTGCTATGTATGCCAATCATCATACCCTGGTCCTATTGTGTATGTCACTTAGCATACAGAGTAGGCCCAGAGGCCTGCTTTGCATTCCAAATGGCATACACAATAGGCCCTTGGGCATACAGAGCAGGCCCAGGGGAATGTTGTGCATGCCACTTAGAGATGAACAAAAAAGCACAACCATGACTAAAACTCCACATCCACAAGACCTAAAATCCAATAAAATGTTAGAGTACTCCAAGCATCCAAGTAGAGAATTTGTATCAAGAGAGAAATCAATGATAGAATGAAGGGGGATCAAAGAATGGTGGTCATTCACTACAACAGAACAGGAAATTAGCGCCTAAAATAGCGTTGGAATATAGTGTATTTCATATCATGAATTGGACACCTTCTCCAGCGCAAAACTGGGCACAATCTGAACTGTTTATAATTGTTCCATATTTAGTGACGGAATTAGCATCGAATTCAGCACATGGCTTAGCGTCGAGAAAATAGTGCCAGGAATAGCACCAAGAATAATTCCAGATTTAGAGCCAGGAATAGCACTGAAAATAATGTCAGGTATAGCGCCAGGAATAGCGCGAGGAGTAGCGCCAGGTGTTGCTTCCAGTTTTCCTTCTAATATGCCTTCCAATTTTGCTTCCAGTTTGGCTTCCAGTTTTACGTCCAGTTTGGTTTCTGATATGACTTCCAATTTTGCTTACAGTTTCACTTCTGGTTTGGCTTCCAGTTTTATGTCTAGTTTTGCTTCTAGTTTTGCTTACCGTTTTGCTTCCAATTTTTCTTCTCGTTTTGCTTCTAGTTTTTCTTCTAGTTTGGCTTCAAGTTTTGCTTCCAGTTTTGCTTCTGGTGTGGCTTCCATTTTTACTTCCTTTTTTGTTTCCAAAAATGCTTCTTATTTTGCTTACAGTTATTAATTTAATATATTTTATTTCAATTTAATTAGTTAAATATATCATGCCTCTTAAATAACTTATATGATTATACAGTAAGTCATATAAATGCATTTGAAATATTTTATAGGATAACATTTATAAAGAATTTTTAGGGAAATGGACATCCATACAAATTAACAACATCATTATACTTATTAAATCACCATAAAAATATAATCTACAACATCCAATATATATAAAATAACAAGATAATTATTATAACATGATCATCATCTATAATTAAAACAAGTGAGTCAAATATCTATAATTTAAGTGAATTTGACAACATCTGTCATGAGCAGTAAATCAAAACCATCATACGTAATAAATATGCATCGAAAAATCATCAACCACTTTCAATATATAAAAATTGGCGAGTCAATACTGATAAGATCATCATCATATATAACTAAAACAAGTGAAAGTTAAATATGCTAGTAGATCAATAACATGTGAAAATGATACATGTCCAACAGTCGACATAAGTCAAAATGATACATCATGTACAAATGATATAAATAAAAATGATAAATTATGTAAGACAATATGATACGTCATGTCCAAATGATATAAGTCAAAATAATACATGTCAAAATGATACAACTCAATAATATGGTACTAGAGGCCATGAAAATGATACATGTGATAGTAACAATGAAAAGAGGCATTATAACAATATATCAAAAATGATCCATGATGTAGTCTATATGATCATGAATGTCATTGGCTACTACCAGTAACTGCCTCATCATCATCATCACCACCATCGTGATCATCATCATCATCATAGTCATCTGCATCGACATTGGCCTCGTTGTCATATGTATCTATGTCATCATGAGCATCATTTGCCATCTCAACATCAAACCCAGTGTCATCTAGATCTATTTGATGATCAGGATGATCCGAATCTTCTGGAAGATCCTTGTTCTGCAAAAAAAAAAACCTTTAGAATGAAAATTTATTATTTATTTCATGCAATAATTAGTTTCTTTGTTATGTATCTAATATTACAACATATGAAATGAAATGAAAATCATATTACATCATATCAAAGTGCACATACGGTAATAAAAATTCAAACAAGTTACAGCTAAGATGCCATTCCAATGATGTAAAGCATTCAACGATTCTAATAAACGTTAGTAAAGATCATAAAAAAAAATTGTTATACAATTTAACTATCAATTGTAATTTATATTACGTAAGATTAAGTACAAACCCTCTCCATTTTGTGCTATATATGATTATGTTTGATTTGAAGATATTTTGAGAGTTAACTAGTCTATATGTCTTCTTCTCTTATATTTCATAAATGAATAGGTATTCATTAGGTCTAGGAACACTTCCACACAAAAGTATGCCCTAACCATTATTTTTCCCATGAATTTTTGCCACTTTTGAATATTGTCGTTGTTTAGACTCATGCAACAAGTGGCATGTCACTAGTTATAGTGGCTAAAAGGGCGTCATGACTCTGGTTGCCACTATCTAACCAGCATCACCCCCACAAATTCTAGTTTTTTAGGAGTTTTTCTTGGTTTTTCTTGCTCATATTTGTAGATTTGGGGCATCCTTGATCCCTGAAGTCTTCAGGAACATGGAATACTCCTGAATCAGTTGTGTGTACCTTTCATTTGGTTTTGCATGCAAAGAATTGTTTAAAATAGAGTTGGTTGGCTTATCTGTCAGTAGTGTCTCAAAGTCTAAAGAAAGATCCTTGGCATGCCTTTCCATGCCTTGTCTTGCCTTACGATGCCATGTCATGCCTTGTTTTGCCTTACGATGCCATGTCATGCCTTGTCTTTCCTTGCTATGCTTTGTCGTGCGTTTTTGTGCCTTTCCATGCCTTGCCTTGTGATGCATTGCCTTGCAATGCCTTGCCTTTCCTTTCCATGCCATGTCATGCCTTGTCTTTCCTTGCTATGATTTGTCGTGCATTTTCGTGCCTTTCCATGCCTTGCCTTGTGATGCCTTACCTTTCCTTTCCATGCCTTTTCTTGCCTTGCCATGCCATGCCATGCATTGTATTACCTTGCCATGTATTGCCATGCCTTGCCTTGCATTTCCTTCCCTTGCCATGTCTTTCCTTGCCTTGACATGCTTTGCCATGTCTTGCCTTGATATGCCTTGTCATGCCTTGACATGCCTTGTCATGCCTTGCCTTTTATTGCATTACCTTTCCATGTCATGGCATGCCTTGCCTTGCCTTTCCATTCATTTCCATGCATTGCATTGCATTGCCTTGACATGTCTTTCCATGGCTTGCCTTGTCTTGTCTTCCCTTCCCTTGTATTACCTTGCCTTACCTTGCCATGAAATGACATGATGTGCCTTGCCATGCCATGCCTTGCCTTGTCATGCAATGCCTTGCCTTGCGTTTTCATGGCTTGCCTTGCCTTGCCTTGTGTTTCCATGGCTTTCCTTGCCATGCCATGATTTGTCAAGCCTTGTCTTGCCTTGACATGCCATGCCTTGCCTTGCCTTGACATTCATTCCCTTTCCTTGCCATGTCATGCCTTGCCTTGCCTTACCTTTACATGCTTTGCCTTGACATGTCATTCCCTACCTAGCTTTGACATGTCATGCCTTTCCTTGCCTTGTCTTGTATTTCCATGCCATGTCATGCCTTGTCTAGCATTGTCATGCTTCTACTCGATTGAAGGCCAAGGAGATGAACTTTGAAGACACCAAACCAACAACATGGATAACATAATACTCCCACAATTGGAAGCATAAATCATCCAACACCCCCCTTGTCCTTGGGCATGGTCTAAACATCCCATGGCATCAAGGGAAACCTTTAATATCCACCATACTTGCACCATAGATACGATGTCAAAATCTGCTCAAGTAACTAAGGTTGAGTCGTACTAGGAAAGCAATAGGACACATAATAAACATGAGAAACTTCAATAATATGACCAACAATAGTCAACTTGCCTACAAATGAAAGGTCTTTATGATGTTAGATGAGATTGTATCAAAGGCTAATAGATAATATTTTGAGATAAAGTGTTGTCAATTGATAATGAAGTTTCTTCTTGGACCATTAATCGTATGCCTATGTTAAAAATTTATTCTTATCCAAGTTAGGAGGAAACAATGTTACATTTAGAGTTATCATTTTTAAGGTGTTATTGAACTTTCAAATGAACAAATAATAAGACATATTCCCTTGAAATACATACTAATCTATTAACATAATTCATAATAGTTGTCTTGGCCCCAATATACTTGAGATCCTCTAGAAAATTATACTTCAATATACCACCTAATAATTAGATATTTGGATGATCCCATTGGGCATTGAGTCATGCCTTGCCTTAACATGCCATGCCTTTCCATGCATTGCCTTACCTTGACATGCCATGCCTTGCATTGACATGCCATGTCTTGTTATGCCTTGTCGTGCATTGTCTTACCTTGACATGCCATGCCTTGCCTTGACATGCCATGCCTTATCTTGCATTGCCATGTTTTTCCATGCGTTGCCATGCCTTGCCATGCCTTGCCTTACCATGAATTCCCTTGCCTTGTCTTGTCATTCCTTGCCTTGACATGCCACGCCCTTCCATGCATTTCCTTGCCTTGACATGACATGCCTTGCCTTGACATGGCATGCCTTGTCTTGCTTTGCCATGCTTTGCCATGCATTATTGTGCCTTACCATGACTTGTCTTACAATGCCTTGCCTTGCCATGTATTCCCTTGTCTGGCCTTGTCATGCCTTGCCTTGACATGACATGTCTTGCCTTGGAATTCCTTGTCTTGCTTTGCCTTGTCATGCCTTGCCCTGACGTGCCTTTCCTTGCCTTGACATGCCATGCCTTGCCTTGACTAAACATGCCATGCCTTGCCTTAACATGCCATGCCTTGCCTTGCCTTGACATGTCATGCCTTGCCTTGACATGCCATACCATGCCTTTCATTACCTTGACATGCCATGCCTTTCCTTGACATGCCATGCCCTATCATGCATTTCCTTGCCTTGACATGCCATGCCTTGCCTTGACATTTCATGCCTTGTTTTTCCTCTCCATTCTTTGTCGTTCATTGGTGTGCCTTACCATGACTTGCCTTGCAATGCCTTTCCTTGTCATGCATTCCTTTGCCTTGCCTTGTCGTATCTTGCCTTGACATGACATGCCTCTCCTTGAAATTCCTTTCCTTTCCTTGCCTTGTCATGCCTTTCCCTAACATGCCTTGCCTTGCCTTGACATGCCTTTCCTTGGCATGCCATGCATGTCATGTCGTGCCTTGCCATTCATTTCCTTACCTTGACATGTTATGCCTTGCCTTGGCATTCCATGCCTTGCCTTGGCATGTCATGCCTTTCCTTTCCTTGACATGCCATGCCTTCCCTTGCTTTAACATTACATGCATTGACTTGACATGCCATGCCTTGCCTTCATGAAATGCCTTGCCATGCCTTCTCATGCCATGCCTTGCCACACGTCCATGCAAATGGACTGGTTTACTAATTTTTTTATGCCTTTCCTTAACATTTGGTCTGGGGGCACAAAATCACAATCGGGCAACGTAACTATGTTATGTAAGCTCTGAAAGGTCTGTATGGCCAACACCCATGAAACCACGATGCTCAAAATCGCTTGACACGGGGGTTGTGAAAGTCGACCCCCTATGTTGGATTTGCATTGTGCCTCACTAAGAAAAACCCTAGTTCCATAGATCATATAACAAACACATTTTTGGTCGACGGAATCATAGGAGAGGGGTCCCCCTAACTAGAATATGGTGCCAGGAGTCCAACGGAATAGGCAATTCGTCGATCCAAGGCACAGTTTGTGTGTTATGGCGAGTTGCAACTCGCTTACTGAATCCATTCAAGGAGACATGGATAATTTGGTCCTGAGGCAAAAAATCACAACTAAGTGACGTAACTAAGTTTCGTAAGCTCTGAAAGGTTCGTATGGCCAATGCCCATCCAACCACGGTGCCCACAATCGCCCGACACAGGTGTTGTGAAAGTTAACCGCCTGTGTCAGATTTGCATTGTCCCTCACTAAGCAAAACCCTAGTTACAGATAATCTCTAACAAACACTTTTTGGGCAACAAAATCATAGGAGGAGGGTCCCCCTAGCTGGAATTTGGTGCTAATATTCCAACAGAACTAGTGTTTCATCGATCCGAGGCATGGTTTGCATTTTATGGTGAGTTTCAACTCGGCTCCTGAAGCCATTCAGGGAGACAATGACAATTTGGTCCAAGGGCACAAAATCACAACTGGGTGATGTAACTAAGTTCCATAAGCTCCAGAAGGTTCATATGGCCAACTCCCATGCAACCATAGTGCCCACAATCACCCGACACTAGGGTTGTGAAAGTCGACCCACTGTGTCGGATTTGCATTGTGCCTCACTAAGCAAAACCCTAGTTTTGGAGATCGTCTAACAAACACTTTTTTGGGGCGACGGAATAAGGAGAGGGGTCCCCCTAGATGGAATCTGGTGCCAGGAGTCCAACAGAACTGGTGTTTTGTCGATCTGAGGTACAGTTTGTGTGTTATGGCGAGTTGCAACTCACCTCCTGAAGCCATTCAGGGAGACAACAACAATTTGGTCCAGGGGCACAAAATCACAACCAGGCGACGTAACTGATTTTTGTATGCTTCGGAAGGTCCGTATGGCCAATGCCCATGTGACCATAGTGCCCACAATCGCCCTACATAGTGGTTGTGAAATCGACTCCCTATGTTGGATTTTCATTGTGCCTCACTGAGAAAAATCCTAGTTCTAGAGATCCTCTAACAAACACTTCTCTGGGCGACGGAGTCACATGAGAGGGCTCCCCCTAAATGGAATATGGTGCTAGGAGTCCAACAAAACTAGATTTTCGTCGATTTGAGGCACGATTTACGTGTTATGGCGAGTTGCAACTTGCCTCTTGAATCCATTCGAGGATACTATGACAATTTTCTCTGGGGTCACAAAATCACAATCGGGTGAGGTAATTGAGTTCCATAAGCTTCGGAAGGTCTGTATGGCCAACGCCCATGCAACCATGGTGCCCATAATCACCCAACACAGGGGTTGTGAAATTCGACCCCATGTTCTGGATTTGCATTGCGCCTCACTCAATAAAACCCTAGTTCCAAAGATCCTCTAACAAACACTTTTTTGGGCAATGAAATCACAGGAGAGGGGTCCCCCTAGCTGGAATATGGTGCCAGGAGTCCAACAGAATTGGTGTTTCATCGATAGGAGGCACGGTTTGCATGTTATGATGAGTTACAACTCACCTCCCAAAGCCATTCAGAGAGACAATGATAATTTGGTATGTGGGTACAAAATCACAATCGGGAGACGTAACTGAGTTTCATAAGCTCCAAAAGGTTTGTATGGCCAATTCCCATGCGACCACAGTGCCCAAAATTTCCCGACATATGGGTTCTAAAAGTTGACCCCTTGTGTCGAATTTGCATTATGCCTCAATGAGAAAAACCCTAGTTCTGGACATCCTTTATCAAACACTTTTTTGGGCGACGGAATCACAAGAGAGGGGTCACCCTAGGTGGAACCTGGTGCAAGGAGTCCAACAGAACTGGTGTTTCATCAATGTTATGCATGGTTTGCGAGTTATGGTGAGTTGCAACTCGCCTCTTGAAGACATTCAGGGAGATAATGACAATTTGGTCCAGGGGCACAAAATCACAACCGGGTGATGTAACTAAGTTTCATAAGCTCTGGAAGATATGTATGGCCAATTCCCACACAACCACGGTGCCCACAATCGCCCAGCACGGGGGTTGTAAAAATCGACCCCATCTGATGGATTTACATTGTGCCTCACTCAGCAAAACTCTAGTTCCAGAGATCCTCTAACAAACACTTTTTTGGGCAACGGAATCACAGGAGAGGGGTCCCCCTAGCTGAAATCCAGTTCCAGGAGTCCAATAGAATGGGTGTTTCATCGATCTGATGCATGGTTTGTGTCTTATGTAGAGTTACAAGTCGCCTCCTGAATCCATTAAGGGAGACAATGACAATTTGGTCCGGGGGCACAAAATCACAATCGAGCGATGTAACTAAGTTTCATAAGCTTCGAAAGGTCTGTATGGCCAATCCCCATGCGACCACAATTCCCAAAACCACCTGACATAGGGGTTGTGAAAGTCGATCCCCTGTGTCGAATTTGCATTGTGCCTCACTAAACAAAACCATGTTTCCGGAGATCATCTAAAAAACACTTTTCTGGGCAATGGAATCACAGGAGTGTTGATACTGAGAGGGGGGTGAATCAGTATCAAGTACAATTTAAAAAACCTTTTTCAACTTATAATTAAACCATTCAATTATATCCAATGAGCAATGAACAATAGTATAAGAGTTACACCAA
>SNQJ01S0106192.1:0-17127 GCA_010110895.2 Picea sitchensis | reverse complement strand
GCCTTTCCATGCTTTATCGTGCATTGGTGTGCCTTACCATGACTTTCCTTGCAATGCCTTTCCTTGTCATGCATTTCCTTGCCTTGCCTTGTCGTGTCTTGCCTTGACATGCCATGCCTTTCCTTGAAATTCCTTTCCTTTCCTTGCCTTGGCATGCCATGCCTTGCCTTGGCATGTCATGCCTTTCCTTTCCTTGACATGCCATGCCCTCCCTTGCTTTAACATTACATGCATTGACTTGACATGTCATGCCTTGCCTTCATGAAATGCCTTGCCATGCCTTGTCATGCCAGGCCTTGCCACACGTCCATGCAAATGGAATGGTTTACTAATTGTTTTATGCCTTTCCTTAACATTTGGTCTGGGGGCACAAAATCATAATCGGGCAACGTAACTATGTTATGTAAGCTCTGGAAGGTCTGTATGGCCAACGCCCATGAAACCACGATGCTCAAAATCGCTCGACACAGGGGTTGTGAAAGTCGACCCCCTGTGTTGGATTTGCATTATGCCTCACTAAGCAAAACCCTAGTTCCATAGATCATATAACAAACACATTTTTGGCCGACGAAATCATAGGAGAGGGGTCCCCTTAACTAGAATCTAGTGCCAGGAGTCCAACGAAATTGGCAATTCATCGATCCAAGGCACGGTTTGCGTGTTATGGCGAGTTGCAGCTCGCCTACTGAATCCATTTAGGGAGACATTGACAATTTGGTCTTGAGGCAAAAAATCACAACTGAGTGATGTAACTAAGTTTTGTAAGCTCTGAAAGGTTTGTATGGCCAATGCCCATGCAACCACGGTGCCCATGATCGCCCGACACAGGTGTTGTGAAAGTCAACCCCCTGTGTCAGATTTGCATTGTCCCTCACTAAGAAAAACCCTAGTTCCAGATATCCTCTAACAAACACTTTTATGGGCGAAAAAATCATAGGAGAGGGGTCCCCCTAGATGAAATCTGGTGCCAAGATTCCAACAGAACTGGTGTTTCATCGATACGAGGCATGGTTTGCATTTTATGGTGAGTTTCAACTCGCCTCCTTAAGCCATTCAGGGAGACAATGACAATTTGGTCTGAGGGCACAAAATCACAATTGGGTGACGTAACTAAGTTCCATAAGCTCCAGAAGGTTCGTATGGCAAACTCCCATGAAACCATAGTGCCTGTAATCACCTGACACTAGGGTTGTGAAAGTCGACCCACTGTGTCGGATTTGCATTGTGCCTCACTGAGCAAAACCCTAGTTTTGGAGATCGTCTAACAAACACTTTTCTGGGGTGACAGAATCACAGGAGAGGGGTCCCCCTAGATGGAATCTAGTGCCAGGAGTCCAACAGAACTGGTGTTTCGTCGATATGAGGTATAGTTTGTGTGTTATGGCGAGTTGTAACTCGCCTCCTGAAGCCATTCAGGGAGACAATGACAATTTGGTCCAGGGGCACAAAATCACAACCAGACGACGTAACTGAGTTTTGTATGCTTTGGAAGGTTTGTATGGCCAATGACCACGTGACCATAGTGCCCGCAATCGCCCTACATAGTGGTTGTGAAAGTCAACCCCCTATGTTGGATTTGCATTGTACCTCACTGAGCAAAATCCTAGTTCTAGAGATCCTCTAACAAACACTTTTTTGGGCGATGGAATCACATGAGAGGGGTCCCCCTAAATGGAATCTAGTGCTAGGAGTCCAACAAAATTGGCTTTTCGTCGATTTGAGGCACGATTTACGTGTTATGGCGAGTTGCAACTTGCCTCCTGAATCCATTCGAGGATACCATGGCAATTTGGTCTGGGGGCACAAAATCACAATCGGGTGAGGTAACTGAGTTCCATAAGCTTCGAAAGGTCTGTATGGTCAACGCCCATGCAACCATGGTGCCCATAATCACCCACCACAGGGTTTGTGAAATTCGACCCCCTATTCCGGATTTGCATTGCGCCTCACTCAACAAAACCCTTGTTCCAAAGATCCTCTAACAAACACTTTTTTGGGCAATGAAATCATGGGAGAGGGGTCCCCCTAGCTGGAATATGGTGTCAGGAGTCCAACAGAATTGGCATTTCGTCGATAGGAGGCACGGTTTGCATGTTATGACGAGTTGCAACTCGCCTCCTGAAGCCATTCAGAGAGACAATGACAATTTGGTCTGGGGGCACAAAATCACAATCGGGGGACGTAACTGAGTTTCGTAAGCTCCAAAAGGTCTGTATGGCCAATGCCCACACGACCACAGTGCCCAAAATTTCCCGACATAGGGGTTCTAAAAGTTGACCCCCTGTGTCGAATTTGCATTATGCCTCAATGAGCAAAACCCTAGTTCTGGAGATCCTTTATCAAACACTTTTTTGGGCGACGAAATCACAAGAGAGGGGTCGCCCTAGGTGGAACCTGGTGTAAGGAGTCCAACAGAACTAGTGTTTCATCGATGTTATGCATGGTTTCCGAGTTATGGTGAGTTGCAAATCGCCTCTTGAAGCCATTCAAGGAGATAATGACAATTTGGTCCAGGGGAACAAAATCACAACCGGGCGAAGTAACTAAGTTTCATAAGCTCCGGAAGATATGTATGGCCAATTCCCACACAACCACGGTGCCCAGAATCGCCCAACACAGGGGTTGTAAAAATCGACCCCATCTGATGGATTTACATTGTGCCTCACTCAGCAAAACTCTAGTTCCATAAATACTCTAACAAACACTTTTTTGGGCAACGGAATCACAGGAGAGGGATCCCCGTAGCTAGAATCCAATTCCAGGAGTCCAATAGAATGGGTGTTTCGTCGATCCGATGCATGGTTTGTGTCTTATGGAGAGTTGCAACTCGCCTCTTGAATCCATTCAGGGAGACAATGACAATTTGGTCTGGGGGCACAAAATCACAATCGAGAGATGTAATTGAGTTTCATAAGCTTCGAAAGGTTTGTATGGCCAATCCCCATGCGACCACGGTGCCCACAACCACCTGACATAGGGGTTGTGAAAGTTGACCCCCTGTGTCGGATTTGCATTGTGCCTCACTGAACAAAACCCTATTTCCGGAGATCATCTAAAAAATACTTTTCTGGGCGACGGAATCACAGGAGAGGGTTCCCCCTAGGTGGAATCTAGTGCCAAGAGTCCAAAAAAACTGGCATTTTGTCGATCTAAGGCACGGTTTGCGTATTATGCAAAGTTTTAACTTGCCTCCTAAATCCATTCAAGGAGACAATGACAATTTGGTTCGAGGGTACAAAATCACAATCGGACAACGTAACTGAGTTTTGTGAGCTCCAAAAGGTATGTATGGCCAACGCCCACGCGACCATGGTGTCCACAATCTCCCGACACAAGGGTTGTAAAATTCAACCCCCTGTGTCAGATTTGCATTGTGCCTCACTGAGAAAAACCCTAGTTCTGGAGGTCCTCTAACAAACAACTTTTTGGGCCACATAATCACATAAGAGGGATCCCCCTAGTTCGAATTTGGTGCCAGGAGTCCAACAAAACTGGCGTTTCATCAATCTTAGGCACGGTTTGCGTGTTATGGCGAGTTGTGACTCGCCTCCTGAAGCCATTCAAGGTGACAATGACAATTTGGTCCGGGGGTGCAAAATTTTTATAGTTGCACTAGAGCCTTCTCACCTAATTACTAGACCAATACTTTTTCCCTGCTGCACATTATTTATGATAAATATGAATTTCAAACATGGGTATGAATCCTTGGGATTAGAAAACTTATATTTGACAGCTAGAGTAAGGTATATAGGGACTAAGAAAGGAATTCTGGAGAGAAATATGATTACCATAGGATAGGACCCATAGGCTGTAGAAGGATCTCTCTTTTTTCTCAAAGAAAAAGAAGAGAAAATAAAGGATTTAAAGAGCACGTAGTTTGCATCAACAAATCCATTGATTAAACAAATCCTAGAGGAGAAGAAAAAATTGGTAGATGAGGTTAGCTTCTTGAATAGTGAACACATTACACTCAATATCAAGATCAAATCCCTGAGTGTAAGGGTGGAAAATTTTGGAAGTTGCAAATATCAATGCCTTAGCTTTAAATGACAAACTAGATAAAGCATGGGAGTATATTAGGTTTTTTAGGTTTTTAGGTCTCATCTTCTCAAGGCATTGAGCACTCCAACCCACCCCACTCCCATCATAATATTAAAATAGGGGTTTATAATGTATAAAAAAGGAAATAAAGGATAAATGAACTTCTCAAATGAGTTGAAGACTAGAAACTAAGCACCGGGTTAGCTCACAACAGGGGAGCAACACATAAAATATGGTAGAAAAGAGAAAGTTAAATCTCAAAAAGAAAGGGAAAAGGCTAGAGAAGACTGAGAAGAATCTAGTGGAGGTATGGGCTGAGATGGCCTTGGAGAAAGAAGAAAAAGGTACTTGGAAGGTCAGATATGAAGAAGTTCTTGAGGAAATGAGGATGCATGCAAATATTAGAGAAATCAAGTGCACAAAGTGGGGCTATGTTATTTAGGATGACTTGAAACTCTAAGAGCACCTCCAGTTTTATTTAGAATTCGATGTCTTACATAGGAAAGTAAGGATGTATCTTGATAATACCCAATTTTGTGTAGAGAAGAAAGCCTAGGTGGCTCAAGAAATAAGCAAAATCCTAAATAGAATCTCCACTAAGGCTAGACGTTGGTTATGTGAAGTGTAAGTCAGTCGTAATGTAAAGTCATGTAAGAGTCATGTTGGACATATATATATATATATATATGAGCTCCTTCAGTGATTGTGACATTTTTTTCTTACTCTTGCACTCTTGGTTTTGCTCTACAGTTGTCTAGGGAATTCTGCTACAGTTGTTCTTGATCCTTCTAGGGTTTTTTATGTCTTTTTCATGATCATTGGAGACTCGCTATGACATGTGTCTTGTCCTTGGAGTCTCGCTATGACTTGTGTCTTATCCTTGGAGGTTCGTTATGGCTTGTGTCTTGTCCTTGGAGGCTCGCTATGACTTGTGTATTGTTCTTGGAGGCTCACTATATTTGTGTCTTGTCATTGGTGGATCGTTATACTCTTGCCTTGCACTCTAGAGGTACTCGCTATGCTTTGTCAAGCTACAACAGAGATTTGGTTTGTTGTCTACAGGTTATGTATTACATGGTCTGGCATCTTTCCTTTGGCCTGGGGTTTTTGGCAAAGGACTTGATAAAGCCATGATTGGATATTGATTTATAAGGACTTGATCATAGTGAAAAGTTGGTGATTTATAAGGGTGTTATGACCGATGGGAGCACAAAAGAACTCAAGCTACACATAAATAAACAACTCAACACAAGAAATGCAAATTGACATATTAACAATATAAAAATATCCAACTAAGTTATTGAAAGTCAACTATTGATACCTTATTCTAAATCTAGATAACAAAAACGAACCACTTTTTGTCTTGTATCATCTCGAATTCTAATTGTGATGGATAATGGCCATATTGTTGCTCCTATCAAAACAATGGACTAGTTAAAGTAACTAATATCCGTTCATTTACTTTTTTCTACAAAATTAAAATATATATATATATATATATATATCATTTCATATATTCCCAAGACTTACAAATTTGCATATTAAGGCTTCTAAACATGTTTGGCCACTGTAATGTGTGACACGAAATTTGGAAAGTTTGGCCTTCAAGGCCTTGTCCTGAAACATACACTAATTCAATTTAATTATGCACAAGTAAAATATAAAAATTGTTTAATGAATTTGAAATAATCTAGTGTCGAAAATTCAAATACATGTGTGCTCTCCTCACCGGACTTCCTCTGTGCATCTGCTATATCATATGCTTTCACAAGATCTTTCCATACTTTGACACTTACATCAATTGGCCTTCTTTTGTTCCTTAGCTCAGGAGGAATTCCTTTTATCTTTTTCAATTGGTTGCAACAAAATTTCTTGCAATTTTGAGTCATTTGTTTTTTTATCTGCTTTATTGACCAACTTGTCCCAAATTCAGTCTCTATGTCATGGATGACTGCTTTTCGAAGGTGCATGGGTATCTTTGAGAATGGAATATGTTATTATTGAGATTAAACTTAAGGCTCAAAGAATAATGCCAGGCATCAGAAATTAAGGAAAGTTGGTTTTAAAAGTGCTTTTTCTTCCGTTAGTTGTGTAAAAGTGAAATCCTCAAATGAAATTAATATATGAACAGAACATAGCCCGTATTTCATCGTCTAAGTCAATTTATCAAATTTAAAGAGGAGAAGAAAATTACCAAAACTATTAAACAAACTAAGGCATCAATGACTGAAGAGTCTTACCTTGTTTATAGTAGAAATAAATGTAGAATACACCCCTGAAAGAATATAATATGTAGTATTCTAAACAATAGACAGATCTTGTATTTGTTGATAGGAACTACAGAGGAAAAATTGCTTGTTAATTACATACTAGTGAAACGTAATCACAGTAGTTGTTCTACTAAATTGTAATCATTCATTTGTTCAGGAATGACTTAAAGAGAACAGAAGATATGAAATACAAAGAGGGCACCTAACTCAAACAGCACAAAATTTGGAATCTCTGTTTGCAGTTGTATTAATACTCATAAAGGATGAGTTTTCTTAGTTACAATACAACAAGAAGTTGTGTTTTCTTAACCTTATAAAGTTATATTTATACAAAAGATTCTCAACCTTAAATGGTTGGAATCCCCCTTATTTCTAAAATAGTAAAAATTACAAAAATGTAAAATGTGAAATGCTTCATTTGCATCCTTTCTGTCAGTCTGCTCATTACACTGGCAGAGGCATTTTTCTCTCTAGTTCCCCATCTCTGAAATGGATAATGCACACAAGTCATCTCATTTGTTTCCAGCGGTGCTACCTTTTCCTTGCTCAATACATTTGATACATCTGCTCACAAATTGTGCCACCAACCTCAAGGGATCTGTTAAATTATTAGCCTCAAAAATATATAATTTCTTTTCCAATTGAGGTAATCTTTCTCCCATTCGTCTATCCTCTAAAACTATAGACTATAATTGCAGATTAGGCTTCACTGGCCATCTATTTATCTGAATAATATCAACCTGTTTTATCTGTGAGATTTCGACCTGAGCCTCTTCCATGTTTGTCTTAATGTCAAGTTGATGTTTTGTTATGTTAATCTGTCCCAGTACTCCAGAGCTATCTTCTTTATCAAGGCCTAATGATTCTTTGTTGAGTGAGTGGAAAGCCTCTTCACAAAACTCCTTCACTTCCTTAGCCATTTTCATGCTTTCAACTATGTTAGATTCCCAAGATATTAGTATTATATCACCTCTGGTCTGTTTCGAAACAGACAACCTGGAATTCATAGTTGCTCCTTCTTTTGTTGACTACACGACTGCTTCTTGGAAGGTAGTCCGGGCAAAAATAGCTTCTCTCTCTCTCTTAAACAAATGTTATTTAATGCTTGATCTATCACCCGAAAATGATCTTGGACAGTTTCAACCTTGGTGAGAAGGCTTTGTTGTGTTGCTTCCAGTTCCTTTCGCACTTACAAAGCCTGAGCTTGGAACATTGTTATATCTACAATCATGTTTTTGAAAGAGCTTACCCTGGCTTGCAGTTGCCTTACCAACTCATCATGTTGGGTGGCTCATCCCTGGCTTGCCTATATATTCCTATGCATCTCCTCAATAGTATATTTGAGTTGTTGGATTTCATGTTTGTCACTAGCTCTAATCTGCTCGAACTCCTTGTTGACCTCACTCCAGACATTCTTTTCTACAATCTTCATTTGATTCTGCAATTGGCTTATTTGTAGATCTTTCTGCTTCAGTCACCCTTTTAAATTTCTGACTAAAAATTGGTTGGCTATTTCAAAAGCTCCCAATGAACCCGCTACTTCTTCAGCAAAGTCTACCTCCTCTAAAGCTTCTCCAACAATCAGCACCCTATGTCATTTGATGGTTGAACCTTCCCTTTGGTGTATTTCTCTCTTCACCATAGCCTTCCTTTTCTTGTTGAAAAACAAATTGGAAGGAGGCAACTCTTCAACCAAAATGGGTGTGAGGTCCTCTATGAATATTTCCTCTGCATTAGGATTCCCTCTGGTGAATTTCAACGGTGTGACAAACTGGATAGGGCTGTCGATTTCGGTTGACGACTGTTTCCCAACCGCATTTGTAGTTGATTTATCTGGTGAAATCAGTGGTCCTTCTTCTCCCTCTTTTGTCAGTGTCTCTGCTTGATCTTTGGCTTGGTCAACTAATACTTTTGTCGATAGGATCTCTTCGTTCTGAGTAGACACCTCAGTCTTCTCCAAATTTTCCCGGTTTTCTTGTCCATTGGAGCTTATTGCTTCTAATCTTCGGGTCTCTGTTTTTTGTGCAACTGTAGATGTCGGGGTTCCTCCTTGTAACACTTTAGGGAGACTACTTCTTCGGTGCCTCTGGAAGTCGTAAAACTCAATCATTTTATCGAGTTGCAGAGATCAAACCTGACTCAAGACCTTTGGATAAGATATCACTCCTCTAAAAATCTCATCTTGAAGAGAATCCTTGTGTTCATACCTTTTTAAATTGCAGCTGGCCATGTGATTACCCACAACCTTCTGGGGGTCATGTTTCTTGAATTCAATGTTGGCCAGCTTTATTTCTTCCAAGGTCGCAGCCTCTACTTTAGAGTGATTGAAATCCAGTAGGGAAAATGCACCAATCTGCAAGGGAAAAGAGGGTCGTACTTTTTCTATACCACTTTGAGCTCCTTGTTAATTCCACTGAGCACGGTTTGTCGTGTGACCTCTCGGCACACTAGTCAGTCTGGTAAAAATTGTGGCAGAGCATATGGAGGAACCGAACAACCAAAAACCCTAATATATGAGAAGTCATCCTCGATATACCAGTCTGCTATTCTGTCTAGGTTAGTCACAATCTTCTCTGAAATTCTGGGAGGGGGATAGCCATATATGGCGGTGTGCATCGGCACCACTACCTAGTTGCAGATCTCATAAAGGAAGTCATTTTTCGTTTCTTCCCAGAGCTTTGAATGATAGACATGTATGGGTTTGGCACTATTTGGAGTCCAACTCCAGTCCATTAGCGAAAAAGGTGTCGTTAAACAAACAGCGTCCATAATATAAGACGACATGAAAAATTGGGTCGATTTCCCTTTGGCTCTTAGTGACTAATATCTTGTAATCTCTTGAACCAAACTGTCTGATAGTATCTTTGCCCAATCAAAAGAGTACCCTTCAAATATTGTGTGTATAATAGTTACCCATTGTAAATACTGTGTGTGCGAGAATGCCAGTCTTTAATTAATTCAGAAAGGTTTTTTCTGCATTGGTCGCATTCCTTCTTGTTGAATTCTTCTAAGAATTTTGCATTATAAACGAAATTAGATACTGGAGACAATGTGTACATCACCTACATATGTTCCAGTCTGAAAGACCCAATTGCGACCTTTTCTGAATTGAAAATAGTTATGGTTGGGATATCTATGCGGTCCAGCACCCAACCGATCATATTGTTATAGGGAAAGAGCTTAGGCCTTGACGCTATCTTCTGTAGCTCTGACTGAGCAACAACTTTGTATTTGGTAGATATGTTCTCATTATCGTTGTCACTTGAATCATCTGGGCAATTTACCAATTCATATTGTAAGATGTTGAATACTTGTGTCCAGGATTTGACGCTATTTATGCTTATGGGTGAGGTGTCAGAGAGAACATCTGCGTTATGGCTCAAACTTTCACTAGTGGCTTTAGGTGCTTTTCGTGGAGCCATGGTATCAAGCCTTCGAACTCTGTTATCTATTACAGAGAATGAGAATGCAGAAGATTGATTATTTCGCTAAGCCAGATCTGTGAAAACGAGAATGTAATTCAAAAATGAAAGAAATCTTATTTGCCTTAAGCGTATCAATCTGTGTATACCTTCACTGACAATGCGTTTAATTCCTTTAGTAAAAAGATTTGGGCGATAAAGCAGGATCTTATTTGAAATCATTTCTCTAAATCAACTATTAATTCCATTAATGGTTGATATCTCGTGATCCGAGAAAAGCATAGAGAAAATTTGAATTTACCCACATTTCAAATCAACGTAAACTTGACAGGAGATAAGATTTCTTAATGTGTTAATAAATCAGGTTTATCCTGCTAATTAATCGTGTTTAACATTAATCCATTTCGGGTTTTCAGACCTTGGGTTATCCCATATTAATTCAAGTTATGATCTCTGAAACGCGAAGTCGTGATTGATTAATTAACATTAATTATGTTTAACCTTTTTAAATAATCGCACTTAACTTCAAGAGTTTCGCAATTTCGCGTATCAGGACTTTTGGTGGTCGCTCGAGGCAGGATCCCCGAAACGCAAAGTCGCGATATAATTAATTAACCTTAATTGTCTTTAATCCTTTAATTAACATAGTTTTAAAGCTTAAGATAATTTTGTGATTTCATATAACGGGACTTTGGGGTTCTTACATGTTGAACTGTTAGTATCGTGAAACCCTGAAACCCGACATTTTGAAAGTAGCCTTTAGTGATTTGACCTTTTAATGAGTGGATGGCTCCACGACTTTTAAGGATTTCAGATTGTTGGATTCAATGGAAGATTTCATCAAGGGTGATATGCAAGTGCGTGTTTGTTCTTATTTAAACGAAGATGAAACTTATCGAAATCTAAAGTATTGAAAAATATGTGTTCCAACATATGCTCCATATAGGGATCACATCTCCCTGTGAGTCACAAAGAACAGTAGACCAAGTGCCTTTATTGGGTAAATGGAGTCACTATTGCATTTTGTGGAACTTTTTCAGAAAATGATCGCACTGAGAAAAGGGTTTCACCCGTAACTTAGAAAACCTTCAAAACACATCAAATCATGACTTTTGGTTAGACCATTTGAAATTTCTCTCCCCTGAAACTGTATTCAAATTTGATCAAGATAATCGAAACAACCTTAACCTATCTATCAGACTCTGTTCGATCTTATTCGTGTCAAGGCAAGGTGATTTTAATGATTTAATTAGGGAATCCTTAGTAGGCTTAGAATGTAAATCTTGTCGAGAGGAAGACTAACTACCAGAGTACATTATAATACATGTATAACAACCTTGCAGATATCGTAGACATTGCTTCACTACCAGCGAGCATGTTCAATACTTCAGTGAAGTTATCTAATTCCCAAATTGAATTTCTTTTCACCGCTTCATTTCCTAATCTTGCATTTAGATGCTTGAGATGAGGTCAATCATTTAATGAATTTCCTTTCATCATATCCTTTATCGAACTAGATGAGGGAAATCATTTAGATGAATTTCCTTTCACCATCTGTCTTATACATATTTTTAAGAACAAAGTGGGGGCAATCAATTTGTATGTCATACACCAGGGATGATATCTGCTTATAATTTAGTAACAGAGGTCTATCAACTCACTTTGATTACTCTGGGTTAATTTCCTTCCGACCTTCAAGACACCTTCGCCTACAAAGAATTTTTTTACGGGGGATTTTTACTTTTCAGGGGATTTCCTTGAGTGAAATCAATCAGTTTGAATCTGTTAGAAAAGCTAAAGTAGTCAGGATTAACCTAGACATACTTTCTTCTAGTTAAATCGAGAGGTGTGTATAAATATTCGCCTAACATTACTTTGAGACATGTTTCTGAGTTTTCAGAGTTAAGGAGAAATTTTCTCTCTGTTGAGACCAAGGGATAAGATGAGAACCAAAAGGAACAGAAGATTTAAGGTGGGCAGATTGGAAAAGTAAGAGTTTGAAAATTCTGTTGCGATCGGGATCAACCTCACCTAAGCTTTTCAGTGATTTTCGTATTTCTTTAAGCTCTTTTATTTGGAATTTTTATTTTATTTGAAACTCAGAGAAAAATTTTAAGATTAGTCTATAATTATCATATTCCTCTTATCGTTGATTAGGTGACAATATTTCTATGGATGAGACTTCTTTTAGATTCAACTAGATTCCCCTGAAAACTTCAACTTGGTTCAGTAGGTTTTAGAAGCTCTTACCTTGAAATTTCTTCATATTTTCAACTAAGTCGATTATTTTTTTATCACTTGTTTTGGGAGAATATCGCTATTTCGAAATGTTTTTTTGGTATTTCGACTATCAGCCAGTATCCTGTGATAAAAATAAATATGAGAGCTATCAGATACTTCTCAAAAGAAATAGTAACTATTACCTGTTGTTGTTTTTTTTCCTGTTTTCCTTTTTGAAAACAACAAACGTGTCTATATTTACAGTGAAAGTAGCGACTTACCAAAGAAATGAAAACTCATGAATCAAAGTAAAGAAATCAAACCGGTATATATAGTGAGAGTTTGGAAACCGTTTATTGCATAAAATTCTTCAAGTAATGCCCATTGATAGGGGCGTTAAGGATTTTCCCATCCAGATTTTCCAACATAAATGAATTCTTCCCTTCAGAAGTTGTGATCTTGAAGGGTCCACACCAGATATGGTCAAATTTGCCATGTTTTCCTAAGTCTTCCTTCCTAGAATCCCACTTTAAAACTAGGTCACCGGGCAGGAATTCCCTATCTTTAGCTTTTTGGTCAAACAGGGCTTTCATGTTATCTTGATATTTATGAAGCTTCTCATCTAATTCAGCCCTATTTTTTTGTATTTCAATTAATTTATTTGTTCTCATGGTGACGTGATTTGGCTCTTCCTTGGCATCTTCCTAGAGATTCATTACGGGCAGAGCAAGATTGATGGGGAGAACAACATCGGTATTGTATACCATTTGAAAAGGGGACATTCTGATTGATCTCTTAGTGCCTATCTGATTAGCCCACAAAGCGTATTTCAAATGTACATGTCGGGCTTTCTTATTTTCAGTCGGCACTTTTTTAATTATGGTGATTAGACTCTTGTTCGAGGATTCGGCTAGCCCATTGCCCTGAGGATAATAGGCTATGGAATGTCCTAGTACTAAATTATATTTCTGATAGAAACTTACCAAAGCCATGGACTTGAAAGCTTGGGCATTATTAGTAACTATCTTCCAAGGATAGTCAAACCTCGATAAAAAAAATTCTTCCAAGAAACTGATCACCACTGTATCTGTTGTGTTTTGCGTCAGAATAGCCTCTACCCATTTGGTGAAATAGTCAGTAGCGGTCAAAATCCACTTATGTTGTGCACTTGAATGTGGATGTATTTCACCAATGAAATCTAAACCCCATTGTTGAAACGAAGACTCTTTTTTAACTGGGACCAAAGGTAGTGCGGGAATCTTTTGCTTGCCTGAAAATAGTTGACAGGGGTTACAGGCTCAGACTTTAGAGTTCACATCAGTAAATAGTTTCAGTCAATAATATCCAGCTCTCAGGTTTTTATATGTCTTTTCTCTCCATGCATGATGCCCTCCACACACTCCTTCATGAAATTTGTTTATTACCCTCTTCGTTTCGAATTCTACTAGACAGCTTAGTAAGAAACCCAGAGGATCCTTCCAATATAGTTGATTTTCCATGATACAATATTTTACTGCGTGCAACTTCAACGTTCTAGCTTTGGAAGGAGTCATATCACTCGGGCACTGCAGAGTGAGAAGGTAGGAAACTATGTCTTTATACCAAGCCGAAGAAGAGAATTTCTCCTGGATTTGAGTCGTAGGTATCTAGTCATCAAACTCTTCGATATTTAGAAGCGCTTTGTAGGATTGTAAATTATTTATCCCAAGTGCCCAGAAATTTGATTCGGCTAGTAATTTAGCCAAACCCTAACCTTTGACTAGTTTGGTCGATTTTACTTCTAGGTAAAATTATTGAATCTTGGCCAACCATTTGCCTCTTTTTCCGTCACTATCTGGCCGAACTAATATGCCTTTGACAGCGTTGGTTGGTACATATGCGATTAGCTTAGAATGGAGCACATAAGTTCTGAAAGCTTTGAGAGCTTTCACCATTGCATATGCTTTCTTTTCTAGTATATCATATCTTAGTTCAGCATCTCTGAGACTTTTACTAAAGAATGCCATTGGTTGCTCAAAACCTTCATCGTTCTTTTGTAAGAGCACGGTCACGATAGTGTGTTTGGAGGCAAATGAGAAAATCAAGAATCCCTTCATATAATCTGGGTTGGCCAGCACTTGTGCTTCACCTATAACTCTCTTGATACGTTCGAATGAAGCTTTGGCTTCGGTTGTCCATTTAACCTCGTTATCCTTCTTGAGCATATCTGTAGTCAATTTTACAATTTCAGAGAAGTTTGGGATAAATCTTCTTAAAAAATATTTTTTTCCTAAAAATGATTGAATCTCTTTTCTATTCCTAGGAATATTTATTGTATATATAGCTTCAACCCTTTTCGAGTCAATTTTAATTCCATCTCTAGATACTATGTGGCCCAAGAGTTTACCTTCCTGCATAGCAAAATGAGATTTCTTGGGGTTCAGAGACAAACCGAATTTTCGACATTTCTCAAACATGTGTTTGAGGTGTGACAGGTGTTCTGCATCATATTTAGAAAATATTGTTAGATCATCAAGATAAATCACTACAAACTTATCTCTTTCGTCGAAAAAGGTGATATCCATAGCTCATTGGAACGTGGCTCCTGCGTTCATCAGTCCGAATGGAATTTTTTCACACATGAAGGTACCCCATGGGGTGGTGAACGCGGTTTTTTCCTTATCATCCTCATGAACTGCAATTTGATTATAGCCTGAGAAGTCGTCGATCATGGACATTCTATTTTCCCTGACCACTTTTTCCAACACATGATCCATCTCGGGTAATGGATAATTATCTTTGAGGGATGATTTGTTTAAATTTATGAAATCTACACATAGTTTGATTTCACTGTTTTTCTTTCTTACCAAGACCAAGTTGGCTACCCACTCGGAGTATCTGAGTGGAACAATGATTTTAGCATCCAGAAGCTTCTTTACCTCCTTTTCTATCACAGGCAATAGTATGGGATTTATCTGTCTAAGCTTCTGCCTGAACGGTTTAACACCCTGCTTTAGGGAAATTTTGTGTTCGATTATGGTGGTATCATAAGTTCTTAATTCATCATAGGACCAGGCGAAAACATCCTTGTACTGCTTGATTAATTCGGCATATTTGCTTTTCATTTCAGGGGGAAGGTATTTAGATATTTTTACTAGCTTAGGAGTTTCCTTGGTGCCTATATTGCAATTTCCAACCTCTTCAGGCTGAGGCTGCAAAGTACACTTCAAGGGAATATCATCATGATCAAATAATCTCTCCAAAGGAATTAGACCTTTAGGGATCTAATTATTTTTCAGTACCAACATGTGATGATTAGCGATCTTATCTCGAAACTCCTGAGGATCCTCACCTTCATGCATTATCCAAGCAGGGTCATTTTGATTTTCCTGATCATTATGCGTTTCGGAAAATTCGTCCACCATTTATAGGAATTGTCTGATTTGCTCATCATCTTCGAAGACCTGCCAGTGTTGTATATTGTTGGGTATTGAGGGTTTGTGCCTCATTTCTATGTGATACTTCAGTTTGAGAATAGTAGGAGGTACAAACGTTGCAGCTGCTTTGGCCAATGAATCTGCCTATTGATTTTTTGTTCTTGGGATGTGACGAATATTAAACAAGGAGAAAAAAATTTCAATCGGATCCCAGGCACAATTTCTGTAAGACCTCAATCTTGGGTATTTGTCCTGATACTATTGTTTTATCTGATTTATAATTAATTCGCATTGCCATAAACTACCAGGTTTTCAATCTTCAACTTTCTAGCAACCTCTAATCCTAAAACCAGGGCTTCGTATTCGCATACATTATTGGTGTAATCGATGTCCCATTGTAATCTGTAAGAGAAAGGGATGATAAACTCGTCTCTGGGTGCCACAAACAGCACTCCAGCTCCTGCTCCTTCACAAGATGAAGCACCATCGAAATACATTTTCCAAACTCCAACGTTATTTACATTTTTATTTGTCGTTTCTATTTTTTCTTTTTCTATGCAATTTTCTTCTATACATTCATCTAAATCATTATCAATCGATAATATACAGTTTCCTAAATCCTTATCTTCGACATAAACAAGATAATTATTTGGATTCAATGGATCACTTATTGTATATGCCAACCTTGTTTCTCTATACAGGCGGGTGAATTGTCCGTCGCAGATTGGGATTGTAGTGTATGTCATGTCGAGTTGAAGGGATCCTCCAAGTTTGGCACCCCAAGACCTGGACAACAACATGTCATACTTTGGAGGGAATCAGCAACAACCACATCCATCATAACACTTTTTACAGGAATCTATGCAAGATTAACCACTAAATCTTTAATCATACCCACACATTTAAATTTTCTCGAATCAAAAGAATATAGATCTTTGTATGGTCTAGTAATTTCGAGACCAAGTCTATCCATAATAGCTTTGGGCATCACATTGTGGGAGGCTCCAGAATCCAACATGTAGTTATGGAGCAGATGATCATGCACAGTCATCATAATGTAGAAGGGAGCGACGGAATCTCTGGCATTCTCAAAATGTGAACCAAACATTATAGTTGGTTTATCATCTTCCAAATTTATAACATCCGCATGACTTTCGACATCAGTAAAATTTATCATTTTAGCGATCTGTTTTTTATATGAAGGATTTTTTGAAAACTCAACCAGGGGCACAGGGATCTTGATTTTGTTAATCTCGTTCTCTAAACTAAAACTTCATGTTGCCTTTTTGGCTTCTTTGGTTGGGGCTTCCATCTCCCTTTTTTTCTGATTTATTAGTTTGTGTTTCATTCGTTTCAGTTGTTTTTGTTTCGGCAGTCTATGTTTCAACTGCTTTTGTTTTAGCTTTCTGTGTTTCAGCTGCTTTTGTTTTGGTAGTCTGTGTTTTGGCAGTCTATGTTTCGACTGCTGGTTGAGCTGCCTCATTCGCTTTATTTCTCGACAAGATTTTCTTTGGTTGGGAAGTTGTGCTATTTCTAACTCTGGGCCTTAAATTATACTTATGTTGAAGCTCGGCCATTATATTGTCAGTGATTCCTTGATAAGCAGAATCTTTTGTGATATTTATGCTATCATCATTATTAGACCAGTATTTTGTGTTTAAATACCTCTCATAATCTTGCCTCGTCAAATAAGGTTCTTGACAATCATCGCCAAGATTATTCATATCTTCCTCTAACTCCTCAAAGTTTCGCATGTCA
>SNQJ01S0106191.1:39111-49829 GCA_010110895.2 Picea sitchensis | reverse complement strand
GCTCCAAAAAACATACTTTTGTCCATAAAACTATGGTATTCCATATTTATACGAGTTGGTACTCTCCATGATTTACCTTTCGGTGGTTAAACTGATTTCTGAAGGAACCTGCTCTGATACCAATTGTTGGATTACTGAGAGGGGTAGGTGAATCAGTAATAGCGTAATTATAATAATTTTTCTTCAAATGTTATATCAATGTAGAATTATTATCCAATAATGAGAAGTAAGAAATAAACAATCACACACATACACAGTACACCAGTGTTTTACGTGGAAACCCAAATCGGGAGAAAACCACAGAATTCTTTTTCTTATATGTATTGAAGAATTACATTCATTTGAAGTACCAACTTCCTTTGTTTTCCAGCTGCAACTGGAAGGAGGCTCCAACCCCCTAGTTTCTTAGGCTACAACCTGAGGGAAGATCCAACTCCCCAATTATATGGATACAACTAGAAGGAGGCTACAACCCCCTATGTTCTCCAGCTACAACCAGAAGGTGGCTACGACCACCTATCCTTGCCCCGTCCTGCTACCCTGAAGTAGAAGTAGAATGATGGAACCACTGTCACACTATCACTGTGAGATATACTGCTGTAAACTTGTACCAATAAATCTGAACCATGCATCAACCATGCATCAACCTATACCTCAACCTGTAATCAACCTGTACCATAAACAAGTGCATCAACCATGCACCAACCTGTACCAAACAATCTGAAATCAACCTGTACCATAAACAAGTGCATCCAACCATGTACCAAGTATGTACCAATCATGTGTCAACTATGAATCATCAATATGTACCAACATCATCAACTATACACCTCATGTATGTGCCAACTCATCAACTACTTGTCTCAAACATGTACTCAACATGTACCTCAACCAAAAGCCCTCATCAATTTCATCATACAAATCTGATTTGTAGCTATGTAATAAACCTGGTGTATATGATCATATTCCTACAAACCTTCCTTAACTTTAACAACAAGAAACTAGCATTTTCATCAAACTTTTCTTTAGTCTCACATGCCTAGTTTTGGATTAGTCAACAACCCTAACTTGAAATAATCATAACTTTGAACTTGTAATGTATAAAGATATGAAAATGATACACAATTTTCATCAATGTGTTTTATGGAATTACTCCATGTTTCACTACTTAGAACCTCTAAGAAAAGGAGTTATAGAAAAAATGGCATACCTTGCTGAATTCTGGCTTATTCTAGAGAGAGACCTTGTAGAGCGTGCCCCACACGAACTATTTGTTGAATTGATCAAAAACTATTACAAATCATACTACAGACTGTGCCCTAACCAACACATTTTGTCTCACTTAATTTGGATCTTTTATGAAGAAGTTATGACAGTTTTACCCGAAACACATGTTTTTGACTAGTTTCAGGACTAGCCACAAACCCTATTTTCCACGGAGTGTAACTCCCAAAATACAACGACCCACAAGCTGAATTGTTTACTACAGATACTTGGGTATGTTTTCTCAATGGAATATCAATTTAATGGTCTGAATCATTATAGAAAACAAGTTATATCGAAAATGGTGAGATGGCATGTAAATAACATACCTTAGAAAGCACCATCAAAAGAATTTATCCTTCCTTGCATTTCGGCCTTCTTTTCTTCACCTTCCCTCAAAAATTTGGCTTAGATATCCTTGGTTACCTCAAACACCTATAAATATTCAATATTCTCAAGTTTGATTAAAAAGAGAGAGCCTTGCCCCTTATTTATACTTTCCAAGTAGCTTCCTTAAAAACATCTTCTAGGTCACTTGGCCCACTTTCCTTATTTTAGGGTTAACCCACTTCTAATTTCTCCATTAAATTTATTATTGAAATAATTTATTTTGTATTCACTTTTAATTATAATACACTCATCACTTCACTTTATTATTTACCTTTTAAAATCTCTTAAACCACTTTGACTACTTTGACCATTCAGTGCTTCTAGATGACATATGAGGGTCCTCCAACTTTGTAAGGACATAACTCTCAAACCGTGAGGAGTTATGTGACATTCCACATACCACCAGAAATGGAATGACATGTACCATCCATCTATAATAGTATTACCTTCAAATATAAAAAAAATCATACTGTTATCCATCAAACAAACTTGGGTCCATTACCCAAACCTAGGTTATCCAACTTCACATGGTCATAACTCTCTAACTGTGAGGAGTTATCTAACATTCTACATACCACCGAAAATGGCATGAAAAGCACTATCCATCTAGGATAGTTTCCTTAACAAATGCATTGTCCTTCACCTCATTATTCCACAATTAAGCATGGGTTCTCTTACTCCACAAAGCGTCTTCCTGCGAGGGCTTTCACCATAAGGGGACCACTTTGGATTTGATCCATATTTACTTCTTATCAACCATGAAAAAACAATAATGAGTCATATTTACATCAAACAGTCTTGGGTCCATTACCCAAACCTTTGTGCTACGGGGCTTTCTTCAAGGGTTGACATCAATGACAACCAACCTTAATCAACATGTTTGTCCTTGTTGACTCATAGGCCCAACTCGAGGGTGGCCTATTGCAAAAATACCCAGTGCAATACTGCCTATGGCTGGGAAGAACATACCACATCTGAAGCAAGTTAGAGTAATTCATTGTTAAAAGGAAGTGGTCTATTATATGTGCTTTTATGTTGTTTATGATGTGTAAATATGAGTTTAATTGTTGGGTGCTTAAATATTAGTTCTACATTTTATATTCTACATGTTTACATGAATTGCATGAGACTCTATATCATATTGCATGTATAATTTCATCATACGATAGAGAAGAACAATTATATGGTATCAAAGTTGTATGGTATGGTAAAATTGTGGAAATTGGAGAAAATCTCCAAGTACCCCACCATTCTAGTGGTTACAAAGGTGGTTAGGTATGTTACATTACAACTATCCACTAAATGACAGAATTGATCTCAAATATTGTAACATGTGTGGAGTTGATGATCACTCCCTAGAGGATTGCCAAATTATGCTGGAAAAGATCATAAACATGGAAATTGTTAATCTACTACAAAGTGCACCCAAGCATGAAGCATAGAAATCTAACAAACTAAATGTGTTCACTAGATCTTGAGTAGGACAAGAAGGCAATGCTCCATTAACCAAAATACCACAAATAAAACATGTACCTAATGAAAACTAGTACTCAAACGCCCAAAATGAAAGACAAGTTATGAGAGAGTCGATAGGTGCTTTCTATAGCCTTGTATGAGGGAGGTGTGTAATTTCTTTTGTGTTGAATATGGAGTTGACACGTGACACACACACACATACAAAGAACCAACATAAATTTATCTTAACTTCAAAGTTATCATGTGCTAAGTGGAATCAAGTCCCTTTACGTGAAAACTTATATTAGATTTAAAAAACTTGAAGAAAGATTTGCACTTCAAGAAATTTGATCCTTCTCTATGCATAATAAATCTACACTGGTGTATATAAATGAATGAATTATATACACCTACAAAATAAATATTAAATAAATGCAAAATTGAAAAGTGAGAAAACAAATAGTTATTTAATATAATATTAACTAAATTATGTGGAAATCTATTGTGTAGAAAATTAAGTACATATCTATTTTTAACTACTATAAGACAAGTTATTTTTTATTACATTTATTTATTTATTTATGGAAAAGAATAAAGACAATTGTTTTTTTTAATTGTTTAATTTAAGGGAAAGGTGTTCATGATGAGTTTGATGCTAAAAAGAGAAAACTCATTGAAATAGGGATGGAGCTTGATTGTAAAGGTTTAAGAGAAGATGACTTTTTTAGTGGTTGAGCTTGAAAATGGAAAAATGGAGTTAAAGAAAATTTGATATAGTATTAGTGTGTAAGTTATTGAGCTTTTAACTCAAAAGTTGAGAGGAGAGTGCTTTTATCCTTCTTAATTTTATCTTTCTTAATTAATTAAGTTGAGAGGAGAATGTAGAGTGATCTTATCCTTGGTAATTAATTGTAGATATCCTTACAAAATAAAATATAGTTATTGATGTATTGTTATATTAACTATAATCTTTTTTTAAAAATATATTTTTCAATCTGTTTTAATTTATTAAAAATAAATTGAAATTAAAATAGATTGATAACATTTATTAAACTTTTATATTTAAATAATTAAAAAAATTATAATTTTAATATTAAATTATTTATTTAAAAATCTAAACTATATATTACCATAATATTATTATTATAGTATAATTTATATTTATATTTTCTTAAAATATTTTTTTAAATTATAATAAATTAAATTTTATGTTAAAAAATATTTTTTCATTCATTTTTATTTTTATTTATTTATTTTTATTTTTATTTATTCATTTTAAAAACTTTAAAAAGTATACACCTTTCTTATTAATATATTTGTTTTCTAATTTCTTTCATTAATCCTCCACCCCAAACAAAGAGGAAGCACGCCTTACCCTTACCCTTACCACCAAGAGCTTTCCACGCTATGTCATGTTTATCATACACACATGTTCTACGTGTAAAGAATTATATCGTAGAATCTAACTAGCCATTCACGCCAATGTTACATTTTCTACCATGCTTAAGGAAATTAATGACTCAAACTTTTCATATAAAATAATGTGGAAATCCAATGCATGCATGGAGATGAATAACAAATCTATTTGTTGAATATGGCAAGCAAGCGTCAACTCATCTCATTAAATGATGTTGAAGATCCTTCCACTCTAGCTATGGCAATAAGAAGTGCAACTAATCATAATTTAAAAAAATGTTATAAAATAATTAAAAAAAAATAAACTGTAATGTTATATCTTTAGAAATGCTCGAAATCATTTTGGTCAAACCCTAGCTAATAGGCGATCAATAGCATATCGAATGCTATATACCACCACAAGATGTAGGTACAATAATGTGGACTCACCCGCCACAAAAAAAATACCATGACTCGTATTTCTTATTAGTCCCTGCCGTAGGCATAGAGGGACTATAGCGATCGATAATTCGTTGACTACATATTACTTTGTCCTTTGACCAAAAATATTTGCATAATAACTATTGTTGGAGCTAGGGAATTAAAAACATATGTTTTTATATAAAAAAAAGTACCATATATGTACTGATCTGATTGGATAAGAGATTGGAGGTCTTATTGTCGGCTTCGATATTCCCAATGTTTTATATGGAAACATATCCAAACTTTTTATCGTATATAGTCTTTTTGAATAATATATTTTTCCTATGTATTGCTTGAAGGTGGATTAATGCTAGCATTAGTTCGAATGTTTGTATTAGCATTTTCCGCTAGCTGAATATATCCCTAAGTTTTTATTTGTACTAATCATATTGAAATGTTTTTATATCCAACCTTTATAGTGATTGAGAATTTCAAAGTTTATAACGTCCTTCCCGCATGTATTTGTATTGAAATGTATTGACACTTTTTTCGAGATGCTTCAATAGGCCTGACAACTTAAATGTTTACATGACGTGAGGTCCTCCAACAGGCCTAATAGCTTCAATGTTTGCATACCGCAAGGTCCTTAGACAACCTGACAACCTTAAATGTTTATCTAAATATGCTTCTCGGAGTACATTTTCCTCGAAATTTTCCATACAATGTTGTAGTGATTTTGTACAGTGTTGTTGTCCATCACCATTTGAATAGGCATTGTATGCTTCATCCTTCTTCTACCTTTGCAATGCAATTTCATCATCGTTGAAGCTACATACATTGTTTACTGGTTTGATGAGTGTTTCTTCTTCGTTGGTTCGTCGATTGTTGCTTATTGTTGTTTCATTCGTGATTCCACCCGCGCTTCTGCTTTTCATCGTTTCGGAGTAAGTTTCCATGTCATAGTTTCATTTTGTATTTCTTGTTTGTTGCTCAGTGTTTGCATTTTGCAGGTAAGAATGTTTGCTTATTTGTAGTGGCATGGTCATCGTATGTTTCTGCTTCCTTCTGTGCCTCGGTTGCAGTTTCGTAATCGTTTGAGATACATATGTTGTCTATCGGTTCGATGGTTCTTGCCGATTCGTTGGTTCGTGGGTTTTTTGTTGTGTTTGTTTGGATCGGGTTTATGCTTTGGGGCCCTAGGGGTGCAATTCATCCTGTTCATTCTTTCTCATTGGTTTGGTGCTTGTTGTTTTCTTTTGTTTGATTTGGCCTTGCAAGGTTGGGGTCCAGCGCCGGTGGTTGGAGCTGTTTTTTTTTTTTTTGGATTATTGTTGTTTTGGGGGCACTTTACGGTGTTCAGCCCCTGCACCAACGAGTCGACATGCAGTTGTTTTATTTTCCCAGTATACCAAGGTCGATATCTATTCTGCTGTGAGATTTTGCTGGTGCTTCAGTGCTGGCATGAAAGAAAATAGTTGCATGCAAAATTGTTCGAGAATTACATGTGAAATTGCAATATCCATTGTTTTTTGTTAGGATAAAGAATATGCGGGCTACATTTATAAACTGTGTATGGCCAGATGTCCCCATATGAAATTACATGTTCTTTGTCCTCTACATATACTGGTGTGCGCACGATACAATTTGTGTTGTACTTGAGATATGATATGTACAACAAAGATTTTGCAAGATTACATTTCAATGTCTGGAAGCATGTCTGGGTAGTTTGCCATGGAAAACCAAAATATTGTATCATGGGCACAACAGTCTGTGTTGAGGATAAAGAACATGTATTTCCATCGGTGGAAGCATATCTGGATAATTTTCCACAGAAAACCAGAAATCGTTTAACTACGACCATGCAATTTCATGATATTTTGTGGCTTGTAATATATTTTGGGCAGGGAAAAAAATTACACATTTACAACTATGGATGGAGAATCACAAAGGTTCATGTTTCTACCTATGTTTTAGACTGTTCATTGACTCTCTTTTATTGTATGTACATATTTCTTGTTCTCCGGTGCATACCAGCTTCCATTCATGTTCAATGTATTTTGTGCATTCCCACATTGAAACAAACAGAATAGCTAGAGAAAATGACGGAGTCTTGACAACATCGGTTGAAGAGGATATAGAAAGGTGCATGCTTATACTATTATTTCATATTGCATTGTTTTGTATTTCATTTATTGTCTGTATATGTGTTCTCCTAGTTTATTATATGTACATGTTGCATTCCTTCCTACATGGTAACTTATCTTCATTACATGCCTTCTTTCTTACTAACCTGCTTCATGTCCATTGTGTTTTCTCTTCATTGCTACATTTAAACAAAAAGAATGGTTGGAGATGACGATGGGCTCTTTCGCGGGTAAATAACCATGTTTCTCTTTCTTTTACATGTCTGTGTTCATTATAAGTTATATTCATTACATGCCTTCCTGCATACTAACCTACTTCATGTCTGTTGTGTTTTCGCTGCATTGTTGCATTTAAAGAAACAGAATGGATGGAGAGGACGATGGACTCTTTCGCAGGTAAATAGATCTATTTCTCTTTCTTTTAGATGTATGTATTCATACTAACTTGTCTTCATGTTCATTGCATATTCGGCGTTTCTACCTTGGAAAAAACAGGTTGGTTGGACAGGAAGATGAATTGTTATGTGCAACAATAGAGGGTTCAGTGGTACAATCTTCTAAAAGGTATACCAACCGTGATGGTAAATTAAATGTACAAACCGGGTGGGGGCATATAATATTAGACTTGAAAACGATGGCTTGGAAGCAATGGGCCTTTCTTCCCTCCCTATTTCTACTTTTTCCATTTTCTATTATCCCTTTTGTTTTCTAATTCATCTGCTTAGTGTTATTTCCGAAAATGCCTTGGTGCATCGGTTGGCGGACTAACGGTTTCACATCTATGGTCATGCTTATACCTTATTCCATAGTTACCCACTTTGTCGATTGCGGGTGCCGAGCTAGCAGGTTCAAGATTGCTCCCGTGGCTTCTGGGGGTCAGCGATATACAGATTGGTCATGGTGCCCCACCTTCACGCCCTGTTTACTGTAAACATTTTTCCAGTTAAAAAAATAAGATGCATACAATTTTATGGTTATTTAGTCATTATGATGGACAATATACAATTCATATGCTTGTTTAGTCCTCATGTTCATTTGCACATGCTTTCATCAGAAAAAGTTGGACTAGTGACATGGGCATGAGCAGTTAGTCATCCCAGACATTAGCAGACCGGCAAGGAAAAAGGTAAATATGCATACGCTCTGCTCTTACTATGTTTACCAAACAAATATCCTCGGCTATATATTCATATATGGCATGGTGAATATGTTGATGTCATATGCAATACATGGTTTGCAGTTCGCAAGAAGTATCAACAAGTACAAGCGAGATGTCGAGCATGCCGCATGTTTTGTAGACTAAGAGGTGTGGTTGCAAAACTCTGGCTCCATAGTTCATCAAAGCTATGTGTGTACTTATAGATTTATGGAAGTGAAAGAAGAATGCAAAAAAAAAAATGCGCACAACCATTTACTTTAGTTTTCTTGTTCAAAAATTGTCACCAGGTCTAGAGTTGTAACATCCAAAGTATTATCGATAGAGGGCTTGAACAACCGCTGAAATGGACAAGTGTTCGTCGGGGAAATAATGGTCGTCTATAGCACCTACTTGGACAAGGAAAACAAAACTAGATCCATTATGTGTGCTGACATGACAAATAAGGAGGCCATGATGACAGTGACACTGACTATTCCTCCACAACTTGTTCAGAAACATGCAGAAAAGATATTGTTGGGTAATGGGATATCCATTACAAATTTTAATATATTGCACAAAACAATATATGACCATGGTTATTGTGATCAAATTATTTTTCTCAACGAAACAAGTATTGTGGAAAAAAAATTCGTTGTTTGTTCAGAATATCGTTTCATCCCGGACTCGACTATCAGCCAGCTTGCACAGAGCACTAATATTTACCCAATGGGAACGATTGGCGCAGTTGTCACACTGGTGAGAAAAATTGGCTCGCAACACATTCTCCACATAAAGGATGGAGAGTCGAACAACGACAAGGCAATGGTACCACTTTTCATATTCAGTTTTGTCCTTTGCTTTTGCATGTGCATGTATCTTGGGTAAGTTACACAAATATTGCACTGTTCCATGTTGCAGCTGCAATTGTTCGATACGTGTTCAAATTTGTTTTCGTCAATGGAGCAACAATTGCATAAAGGGCAGATTCCACTTATGCTCTTCAAAAATATAACAAAGAAAATGGATGTTAGAGAAAGGATCTTTCAAACAACCCAGGCAACGTTTGTAACAGAGTTGCGAGCAGATACAGTACATGATATGAAGAAACTAGCTAGCTCTAAAACTGTTGTGCATATACATCCACAAAATCATCCTCACTTTGCTTATACAAATAGCCTTAAACAAATTTTTGTGATCTATTTTATTTTATTTTTATTTTTTTAAGGGGATGGGGGGGTGCAGTTGTGTATTATATTGTTCAATGTATTAATTCATATGCTTGCATTCCCAGGTTGAAGGTGTTTTAGTTGTAGCCAATGTGTACTCAACCCCCTTTGAACCTGTATGTGTGAAATGCAACTCTCCTACTTCTGCCTCCGCTTTGATAAGTGATTATACTATTGATTGTCTATGATGCAGTGAAAAAGTCCATATATATATGGACATTGCATCAATGCTGCCATCCGAATAGTGGGAAACACAACCATGCATTTTACGGTCAGGAAGCCTCTGTTACAAAATGTGCTTCCTAAGTTGGCAGAATTTTCGTATGAAACGTATCTATAGAAAAAGGCAAGCAGTGTCTACATGTTGCAGGACCTTCAGATACACATCAAATTCACCTTAAATGAGGACAATGCAATTTTTCTTATCGTCTGAAGAAGGGGAAAAAAATATATATCAAACTTTGGTAGGAAACTAAAATACCTCATGTGTCTCTGTAATATTTCTTCAACATCCAGATGAATGTTCGTCGGACTTAGCTACTTGGGATTGCATGCGCATAGGATTGTTCGTTCCAAAAAATGGGAAGCATGGCAACAAACCCCATATATCCCATGGCCTTGGTTATTTTCTACTGGGAACATATACCAAATGCAAGAGAAAACAAATGTGGCAACGTCTTTTATTTGTATATTAAATTGTTTGATGCAAAGGTCGATGTGTCTTGCTCTATGGAAGCTTGTGGGAACTTGCTTGCAGCCTGTTTGAAGTTTAGTTGGTTCTTGGTTGTGTGATTCGTCCGTCAATTTGTATATCGGGGAACTCCGACTGTTGTTTGGAGGAAACATAAAACTAGAATTGAATTTTTTAGCCAGCTAGCCCGCAAATCCGCCTGATAATTTCTATGGCGTTGTGATGTAAATGTAGTATGTGGCTTGTTTTAGCATTTTTCCTTAATTGATGAACTTGGTAAAATTAATCTCTTGTAATAATTTGAAATCAACGAATATATACTGTGCGAAGTGTAATTGTGCTATCATATCAACAAGAGGCCCTTAAAATTCAAATTCGTCATTGTTTTAGCACTTTTTGCTTAATCGATGAATTTGGTAAAATTAATCTCCTGAAATAATTTTAAATCAACAAATATATACTGTGCAAAGTGCAATTGTGCTATCATATCAACAAGAGACCCTTAAAATTCAAATTGATCGTTCTTATGCTTCCGATCATAAAATTTAAAAAAAAAAAAAATTTGTTTCCTTCATTTTTTTAAAAATAAGCGA
>SNQJ01S0106191.1:11244-39101 GCA_010110895.2 Picea sitchensis | reverse complement strand
ATCCAAAAAGTGGCTAAGTATGGAATGAAGGATCTGTCCATGGTCTATAAAATCTCATGTCCATACTTTATAAAAGTACATGTTTACTATGTATTTCTTGTTTCTTGTAAGATTTCTAGGTGTGGAAGTTGGTGGATGCACGTGTTCAGATTTCCACTTACTTTTATATCACTAGCCTGACCAAATTGTACAAACTTTCTTATCTAATTAAATTGTGCAATATCAATAATTAATATTAATCATTTAATATTGAAAATAATGTTTTTAGATCATGTTAGATAGTTGATAGGGATTACCATCCGTAAACAATGGAAATCTTGAATCCGCTAGCCCTGGAGTTCGTCTGTCAATTTGTATATCGCGGAACTCCAAGTGCTATTTGAAGGACGCAGAACAATAGAAGTGCAATGTTGAGCCTAGAAACCCGCAAGTCCACTTGTCAATTTGCATATCGCAGAATTGTGGGTGCTATTTGTAGGGCACCAAACAATAGAGGCCCAATTTTTAGCCTTCCATCTCGAGAACCCACGATCCAAAAAGTGGCCAAGTATGGAATCTGATATCCATACATGATCTATAAAACTTTCCTATCCATACTTTATAAGAGTACATACTTAGTATGTATTACTCATTTTTCGGAAAACTACTAGGTGCGCAAGTTGGCAGATTCAGGACTTAAGATTTCACTTACTTTTATATTACCAGCCCGACCGACCGCTTCCCCGTTTGATATTGTAATAAACGAATATAAATTGGCCCAAGTCCAATTTTGTTATCACATCAACACGAGGCCCTTAAAATTCAAATAGCCTGCAAGTCCGCTTGTCAATTTGTATATCGCTTAAATGTGGGTGCTATTTGTAGGGAACGGAACACCAGAGGCCCAATTTTGAACCTGCCAGCCCGAGAACCTGCAATCCAAATAGTGGATAAGTATGGAATGAGGGATCCATACGTGCTCTATCAAATCTGATGTCCATAGTTTTTAGAAGTACATATTTAGTATGTATTACTGGTTTCCTCCGAATGTTGTTTGGAAGACACAGAACAATAGAAGTGCAATGTTGAGCAAGGCATTTTTCAAGTTCGCCTGTCAATTTGTATATCGCGGGACTCTGGGTGCTATTTGTAGGATACAGAGCAATAGAGGCCCAGTTTTGAGCATGCAATACCGAGAACTTGTGATCCAAAAAGTGGCCAAGTGTGGAATGTAGGATCCGTACAAGCTCTATAAAAACCACATGTCCATACCTTATAAGAGTACATACTTAGTATGTATTACTCGTTTTTCGGAAAACTTGTACCTGCGGGAGTTGGCAGATTCATGACTTCAGATTTCAATTACTTTATATCACTAACCCGACCGACCGCTTCTTCGTTTGATATTGTAAGAAACAAATATAAACTAGCCCAAGTCCAAATGTGCTATTACATCAACAGGAGGCCCTTAAAATTCAAATAATCCGCAAGTCCGCTTGTCAATTTGTATATCGCGGAACTATGGGTGCTATTTGTAGGAAACAGAACAATAGAGGCCCAATTTTGAGCCCGCCAACCCGAGAACTCGCGATCCAAAAAGTGGCTAAGTATGGAATGAGGGTTGTGTACATGCTCTATAAAATCTCATGCCCATACTTTATAAAAGTACATATTTGATATGTACAACTCGTTTCTTGGAAAATTTTCTAGGTGTTGAACTTGACGGATACACGTGTTCAAATTTCCACCCATTTTTATATCAACAACCCGACCAACCTCTTTCCCATTTCACATTATACAAAAATTTTGGAACGCAAGTTTCTGAATATGCAGGTTTTTCTTTGAAATAAGATATTTCACATCCTTTTATAATTTTATGTAATTAAATTGTACAATATCAATATTTAATATTAATACTTTAGTATTGAAAATAAATTTTTTTAGGTAGTGTTAGATAGTTGATAGGGATCACCATCCGTAAATAATCGTAAACTTGAGCTCGCCAGCCCTAGAGTCCATTTTTTAATTTGTATATGGAGGAACTCCGAGTGCTATTTGAATGACATAGAACAATAGAAATGCAATGTTGAGCGAGCCAGCCAGCAAATCCACCTGTCAATTTGTATATTGCAGAACTCTTGGGTACTATTTGTAGCTCAAGGAACAATAGAGGCCCAATTTTGAGCCCGCCAACCCGAGGAAAATTTCTTGGTAAGGAAGTTGGTGGATTCATGTATTTAGATTTCACTTACTTTTATATGACCAGCCCAACCGACCGACCACTTCCCTGTTTCATATTGTACAAACCTTCTTGTCTAATTAAATTGTACAATATCAATATTTAATATTAATAATTTAGTATTGAAAATAATGTTTTTAGATAATGTTAAATAGTTAAAAGGGATTAGCATTTGTAAACAATCGCACTCTTGAGGCCACCAGCCCTGGAGTCCTTCTGTCAATTTGTATATCGCAGAACTCTTAGTGTTGTTTGTATGACATGAAACAAAAGGAGTGCAATGTTGACCGAGCTAGCCCGTAGGTCTGTTGGCCAATTTTTATTTCGTGGAATTATGGATGCTATTTGTAGGCCACATAATAATAGATGCCCAATTTATAGGTCGTCAGTCCGAGAACCCGCGATCCAAAAAGTGGTTAAGTATGGAATGTAGGATCCGTACATGCTCTATAACATCTCATGTTAATACTTTATAGTACATATTTAGTGTGTATTACTCATTTTTCAAAAAATTTCTAGTTTCTCTTTTCTCTCTGCTTTCCCTTTCTTTACTTACTCGTTTTTCAGAAAATGTCTAGGTGTGGGATTTGACGGATTCGCTTCTTCAGATTTCCATTGTTACTTTTATATCACCAGCCCAACCGACCGCTTCCCAGTTTCCTATTTAACAAACTTTTAGAATTGCAAGTTCCTACATAGGCGGGTTTAGCATTGTGTTTCCATTGTTCCGTCGCGTGCAACTAGCACCCAAACTTCCACGATTTACAAATTAGCAAACAAACCCCCGTTCACCTCATATGCTTTCTATTTCTATTTGCTTGGTCCTTTTTTCCCAATGTCTCATGCTTTTATATAAAGAACCCGAAGTTCAACAATATACAAATTGCCCTCTCGCCATTGTGCTTCCGTTGTTCCCCTACTCACAAACAACAGTCGAAATTCTGCGACATACAAATTGATGGCTGATATCTGTCACTGAGATGCAATATGACAATCGACCCTTCACATCTCCTGGGTATATCTTCTACCCTTTTTCTTTTGTAACCCATACGATCGCTTTCCATACTTGGGTATTTCTTGGAATCGGTTTCACGGGTTGGCAGGTGCACAAAATGTACAATGCTTCGTCACAATTCACCATCACCACTGCCTTCATACTTGTTTCTAGATATGCAATAATTAAGCTTTAATGCTAGTAGTTCATCCTATAGGAACCACTAAGATTGTCATTAATGTCCGAAAGTTCGGAGAAGATTTGTCATTACTACAAATTAAACTAAGATTTGCGCAGAAGTATGTTGTCCTTTCCAAGTATTCATTTCAAACATGATGCAATCTATTTTTGTGCGTCGGCGGGTTGGCACCTTTAAGAAATTTCTAATTCTTAATCTCTCTTCGTCGTCACCGCCACCTTCACACTTTTTCTAGATATGCAATTAGTGAGCTGTAATGGTAACAACTCATTCTGCACGAACCCTGTAGATTTTCATTGATCATCGAAACGCTCGAGGACATATTCCACTGATACACATCAAACCATAATTTGCGGAGGGTTATATTATCCCTCCCCAATTTTCATTTCAAACATCGTCTTCAGCAAACAAAAATTCTCATTTAACTTGTGGCAGTAGTTCTATCCAGATACAGTAAACACATTTGGGCATAATGGCCAGAGGTTCCACTATTCTAGGGCATATTCTTACTACTCATCTCCCTCCGCCCAGGAGAAAAAAAGGAGATGGTCCCTTGGTACACCAAGAGATATATTTCAAGCGAAAGAATTCCAAGGCAACCCTACCTGCTCAGAGAACCTACACAGTTGCATTGATGGCTGGAACAAAGGTTGATGTCATGGATTCCGAGCTGAAAGAAGATGATCTAATGGGTGATGATACAACAATGGATGATGGAAATGCAGAGACTCTTCCCACTCATGTGCCCAAATTGAAATCAACCATAACAGATGAAACTTCTCGACTCATTGATGGCGGTCCTGACAACACCAAAAGGAGTTTCAGAAAAGAAACCAACACTGAACGCAATATCCTCTTTGTAGCTCGAAAGTAGGAATTCTAGAGTTCCAAATTAGTCCATTCTAGGTGGAAGAGTTTCAGTGTAAGGAAATGATATGTTCATACTCCCAGAGATATATTTCAAGCCAAAAAATTATTCACTTGCGGGACTATTGCCCTGTTCTCTGGATATACAATTAACATCTTTGGGAATCAGGTCCAGAACTCTCACTGCTGCAAGGAATCTTTCTACTAGTCATCTCTTTCCACCCAAAATGGACTAATTTGGGCCTCTGAAATTGCACGTGCAACCTGTGTCCCTGATTTTTTTTGACTATGCAAAGGTGGTTTATAGTTGTGTCCTAGTTTTCAGTTAAGGGCTATTTCATTTGTCTTGCAATGTTTTTCATCTTCTTCCTCACGGAAGCTTCTGAAAACGATCAATTTCACCACAGGATGATTCATCCAGGAGAAAACTGCAAGGATCCTGCATATTGCAGATCGCGTGCTTGTGTTTGTGGTGGATACGTTCAATGTTTTGGCCCGAAGAATTGGGTCCAATTTCTAAGGATAGATGTACAATACTCGATGTTTTTTTTTTTTTTTTTAAATGGATTTGCTATTAAAAAAAATTTCCTTGGGGTCTTCATTGTTGCTTCTTTTTTATATTTAACACTTGTTCTCATTGGCATGGTTCGGTGCTCTCGTAGTTCTTCGATATTGTGTTTACTTAGGTTATTTTTTCTAAGATGGAACATCTAACAATTATATGACAATGTACTGTGTCAATTCACCGGCCTTTTAAGCAAACAAAAAATGGATTACATACAGTTTCAAACCAACGTTCAATTGTATTTGTAATGCATATAGAACATAGCAATACCAATGTACAATCTTGCAGCAAAAATCGTCATTCTTGTTTCTAGAAATGCAGTTATTAAGTTTTAATGCTAAAAACCCATAATGCAAGAAGTTTAATACTTAAGTTAATATGTTACAGTCATGGAAGAATGTATCAAGAACACAGTTACACCCACACGTTCCAATAAAATCTAATGTTCAACAAAGCATTTACTGGTAATTAGTAGAAAATGAAGTTTAACAGTTAAGTTGATATGTTACAGTCATGAAAGAATGTATCAAGAACATACTTGCACAAGTTGCAATACAATCTAATCTTCAACAATGCATTTGTTAACAATTAGTAGAAAATGATGGTTTTGCAACAATGGGGCTTCTTTGAAACCAATTCGTACTTACGAAAACTGCCCTCCCCCTTTCTATTTTCCCACTCTTTTATTCCCTGTAGTTTCTCTTCCTGGTTACTTAATCATTTTTTTCCAAAAATTCCCTGTTGCGCGGCTTGGTAGATTCACGTGTTTCCAATGACCGCTTCCCCTTTCTCTAAATTGGCCCTCTGTTTTTTTGTGTCCTACAAGTAGCACCCATACTTCCACCATATACAAATTGACATGCGGACTTGCACGCTGGCTGGCTCAACATTGCACTTCTATTTTTTTGTGACCTCCAAACAACATTCGGAGCTCCACGATATACAAATTGACACACGGGCTCCAGGGTTGGTGGGCTCAAGATTGCCTTTGTTTACAGATGAAAAAGTGATAAAACGAGCCATACCACATTTGTGCCACATAAGCTATATTAAATGGAAAAACATTTCCTCTATAGTTCCATGCCCTACAAACAACACCCACAGTTCCACACTATACAAATTGGCAGTTGGACTTGCGGCCTCGTTGGCGAAAAAAATGCATCAGAGTTTCGCGATATACAAATTGAAAAACGAAGCATACAACCAAGAACCAAGTAAACTCGTGAATCATATTCCTGGTAGCAAGCGCTAATTTCAAACATCACAGAATGTCATTTGCGCGTCGTCGGGTGGGTCCATTCACGAAAACTTCAATCCTCGCTTCCGAGAATGAGTCTTTCTGATTGTTTCCCTATTCCATACTTAGCCACTTTCTCGGAATTCCACAAATATACAAACCGACCGATGAACTGCCCCATCATGATCTCTTTCGTTTTACACGTTTTGCGGTCAAAAATTTCGATAAATAAAATTTCACCTTGGAACACCCGTCTCTCCTCAATAACCCCGTAAACCTTTTTTCAATCCCGTCTGACTACTTTTCAGACCTTGCCATTCTTTCCTTTCTATCCCCCATCTCCATCACCTTCGCACTTGTCTATAATAAAAGAAAAAATAAATAAATTACACCTTCAAGACTCTTGTCTATAATAAAAGAAAAATAATAAATTATATATATATATATATATATATATATATATATATATATATATATATATATCTTGTTTCTAAATATGCAATTACTGACATTTACTTCTAATAGCTCATCATGGAGGAACTTTATAGATTGACATTGATGGGTGAAAGGCTCAAGGAGATCTCCTATTAATGCGCATTAAACCAAGATTTGTGGAGGGTTATATTATCCCTTCCGAGTGTTGATTTCAAAATCATGAAATGTCCTTCGCACATCGTAGCCTTGGCACGTTCACTAAACCTCCAATCTTTAATTGCTCTTCTTCGTACCCGCCACCTTCGCATTTCTAAATATGCAATAAGTAAGCTTTACTGATAACAGTTCATCATGCACCACCCATACAAATTTTCATTAATCAGCGAAAGGCTTGAGGAGATCTCCCATTCATAAGAATTTAACCAAGATTTAGCGAAGAGTTATATTATTGGCTCTAACCATTCATTTCAACCATCATCTGGAGAAAACCAACGTTTTCATAAACCTATGGCATCATCTCAACAACTCTTCTTTGGAGATACAGTGAACATCTTCGGGTGTGAGGACCAGAACTTCCAGTGGTCCAGGGCATATTCTTATTACTCAACCTTTACCGTAGAGAATCAAGTAATTTGGACCTTTGGGATTTCTTGTGCAGGCTGTGTCCCTCAGGTTTTTTACTGTAAGGACCTAGTGTCTTGGTGCACCGATAAATTTATTTCAGACAAAAGAATTATTCCACTACGGGACCACTCTTCTGTTTCTTTGTCACCTCAGGTTTTCCGCCAGATGCTAAGATTGTCAGAGCCAACATTGACGTTCAGAGGATAAGATTGCAAATAGTTCCTAGCAAAGCATAATAATGGGTCAGACCTCTTGCCTCATTTATTGGAAAACCCACTTCTAGTTCCTGAAGATATTACAAGCTTGCAGGTTAGTTCATTTAGAAATCCATTTCGCGAAATTGCCTGGCTGTTTACAAGAATAACATAACAAGAGTCCACAACAACTGTTTCCCAGATGGTTCTTTATATTTTGTATTTCACAATCAACGAACAAGACATTTTTTATTGGGGCAAGTTAATTTCCCATGAAATCTGTTCCCAATTGTCAAGCTTCAAAAGGGATTTTTTTTTTTATATGTCGTCCTACTTAGTTTTTGCGATAGCGCATTCCTATCGGTTTCCACAACTGTCTCTGTCGAAGAATGTCAATTGGGAATTCGACCCAGTAATGTTATGGTACTAGGCCTTGTGGAAGCACAAGACTTCCCACAGTTTTTATGAGTTTTTTAATGGCTTCGTATCTGTTTTCAAAGTTTTGTTGATAGGAGAAGATGCTCCCCGCATATCTAAACAAGCAACCAATTTTTTGGACAGGAAGGGGACACTCAAACATTTGGATAATTACATTGAAATAAGAATTTTTGGCTCCACGGAAAAACCTGCTCTCCTTCCATGTCACATTACGGACATAATGTTTGTTGCAGAAGTAGCACGGCAATACAACTACTGGTTGCATCTATTGCAAAAGAAGAAAAAAAAAAACAGTTCATTCCACTGCCTTGGAAAGTAGGGGAGTTCGTGTTGAAAAACGTCAACAAAATTGACAAATTCACAGTGCATTCTAGCATCTCCAACCTAGAATATGCTGAAATCATAAGAGGGTTCAACCCCTATAATATTTTTCGACTACATTTACAAACACTTGGCCTCGACGATTATTTTTTCAAAAAACACCTGCCCGAAAACAAAGACAGTGGCGACAATGCTCCTGCCTTTGATGCTGGCGACCTAGACACAGTGCAAAACTACACTAAATTGTACACGCAACATGGGAAAGGCCCCGGTGACAAGAGTGTTCAATCGGAAAATAGCACTCCAAAAAGTACGACATCCCAGAGCATCGCTCCAATGGCCCACCACAACAACAAAGAAACTCAGAGTTATTCAAACTGAGGAGAAGATAACGACCCTCCTCACTCTAAAATTGATAGTTCTCACAAGCTTCCAGTAGAGAAAAAGAGAAAAAAAAATGTGGGGCGGGCGGAAGAGCCGAAAATTCAGAGTGAGAACATGGAACTTGACACTGATCTGGATAGCATGCTCCACTACCTTGCTCGAAGACGCCATCCATCATAGCCATCCATGAACATATCTGTTACCGAAAATTTTGACAAAGATGAATCCTTCGTGTTCCAAAGCGTTGTTTTTTATAGAGAGTCCAAAAAATTGATAATTGAGGAAAAAGATGTAAAAAATAAAAAAGAAAAATCTCGTTCAGAGCTTGACCTTGCCAACATGCGGCCATTTCAAATCTGTCAACTTCACAACGCTAGCAGAGAAGCACTTCATGATTCCATTGGAGGTATTGAGGCTGAGAATGCCAGACTGAAGGACCAGATCAAAGAATTGGAAGAGGCTTTGATTCCTATGCCATTGCTTGTCAATCCTTTGGCAATAGCCATGCCTACCACCCATGTAGCCAACCTAAAAGCATCCTCCACCCTGCTCTCATCTTGTAGAGGATATGTGGAGAACAATATCAAGAAAAGAATGGAACTGGTTACCGAGGCGTGGAAAACAGCACAAACCATCACTTCCCTTGGAACTAGGGCACATAGTTTGCTCGAACATTTGCAGGTGGAGTTAAAAGATGAAGAAAATTTCTTTTTAAAAATGGTCCTTCCTTTTGGCATCATTGTTAACAATATGACAGAAACAAAAAGAAGAGAACAAGATCTTCCATCCAAAAACTGGATCGGCCAATTGAATGCATGTTGTAAAAAAAAAGTAAAGAACCTGCATCTCATTGTCCAGTCATGTGAACAAACCATATCGAAGAAAGATAAATTATTCACAAGGTTGTCAAGAATAAATTTACCCAGAAAAACCAACGACTTACAGGACCCCGACTTAATCGCAAATTCCTTTCCCTTAACTAGGCAAGAGTTCGATAAACAGGTTGCTATGTTTAAGGCCTTGTCTCATAAAAAGTTTTACAGCGTCCTTTAGTTTGATCAAGCTCACGTCGACGATTGGCTAGTCAAATATTCAATACAGAATGAGGAAATTCATCAAGCTCTGTGTAATCTTTCTATCGACTTCCGGGAATTAGAAAACGATTTTTTCAACATAAAAATCCGGAATGAGATCAACGTCGCCCCAATGAGAACCTACATTGAAGAATGGCTCGAAAGGGAATTGAAGTAAGCTGCTGACGAAAGGCAACAGACAGTTGCCAGGATTCCAATAGTCGTCGACGACATCATTGAAACCGTAGTCGTCAACGACATCAATGAAACGACAGTAGCAAGAAAATAGCCAAAGGGCTCATATGCACCCTCACTATAAGTCTATTGATTGCATCCTGCTTTGTTTATCAACCCAGTTATTCCACTTTTTTAAATAGAGATGTGTAGCCAAACACTTATACCTTTCAATTTATTTTTTTTCCAGGTATTGCACTCTATCTTTTTTCTACAGTCCCGTTTCTTGTACATATTTCTCTAATGGTCCGCGGGAGCTCCAATCCCAGTTTTTTTTTCCAATAGGAACCCCAATCCCAGTCTACATGACAAACACATTGAAATTTCGATTTACATGTAACAAACTTTAATTTTTTTGTATATTTCAAAATTTCCAGTAGTATGTAACAATATTTTATTTTTTGACATATTTCAAATAACACTGTTTTCTTATCTCCTTTTCAATTTATGTCTTCATACATTTTTATCTTTCACCAGTGTTTATAACAAATGCATTTAAATTTTTATATGTAACAGACTTTTATTTTTTTATATATTTCAAAATAAATGGTGCTTTACATGCCAAGTGTCATTTACTTATGTCCCATGTTCCCTGATACACATGTTGCACACACATTTCTGTGATATACATTTCAAAATTTCCAGCTTTTATTTTTTTACATATTTCAAATAAAATTGTTTTTTTAATCTTTCACCATTTTATATGGCAAATGCATTACACAACATTTCTCTTATATACATTTTGCACCTAACACTTCCGTTATTTACCATTAGACTTCATTTTCCACAATTCGCTTTCTAACCTAATTGATGCAGCTTTGTTTTTAATGCATATACATCTATTATTCAAAACTTACTTGGCTTTTCACACGCTGAGGTATGCCAACTGTCGTTGGCCCAGCTGCTCAACTACTCCCTCACCCCACCGCAGTTTGCGAGATCCAGATGCATCAAGCCATTTTAGTGACGTCAGATGTTCAACACCTGGAAGCTCTTCTAATTCAGAACACTCAACAATATCCAGTCGTCGGAGCTTGGTCAGCTGGGCCAACCTGTGTATCCTCTTCAGCTTCGTACATTTATTTACATCCATCACTTCTAAAGATACCAATGTTTCAATACTGGACAGCTCTTCCAATTCACTGCACCACTTAATATTCAACATTTGAAGTTTTGCAAGACCACATAGCCCCTCTATTTTCTTCAATTTAAAGCAGCTAGTCAATTCCAGTTTTATAAGTGCATTTGGCAATGTTCCAACCTTCACGAGATGATTACAAGACTTGATGAGGAGATGTTGAAGGTTGGGGCAAAAACCTTCAGCAAATGATACCTCTGATATTTCTGTTTTGTACAGTTCTAAGTGTCGGAGCTGCAAAAGCTTGGACATGTCAATGAAAGAGGCCAAACTACTTAATGTTCTTTCCCCACTCGACTCTCTTAATCTTGATATTTCTGTTTCTCCTTCAACCTTTTCAAGGAATACACATTCATTGACTGTCAACTTAGTCAATTGAGTCAAGAGTTCAGTGGAAATTGGCAAACATTTCAATTCCTTGCAATTACTGCCATTACGGAGCTTCAATTCCTTCAAATTTCCACACAGAGGAGACGGCACCATTTCCAGGAAAGGACAATATAATTTTTCCAGGGACCGTTGATGGGCGACTTGGGGAGGCAATACCTCAATTTTCTTACAATAGGAAAGATTTATGTATTCAAGCGTGTTGATATTTCCAAGTGTTTTGCTGGAGATGGTTAAATTATTGCAACGGCTTAAACCGAGATATTTGAGCCTGGTTAAATCTCCGAAGGAATTGGGAAGGTTCTGCAAATTTTCTGACCTAGACAGATCGATGTGTTCGAGGTTGGCTAAACACCCCAGGGAATCTGGCAGTGACTTTACTTCTGAGCAGTCTGTTAACTCGAAGCGTTTCAACGACAGCAGATGACCGAAGGAGTCTGGAAGCCCCACTAAATTTTTGGAGCAAGACAGATGGATGTGTTCGAGGTTTGTTAAATCCCCCACGGAATCTGGCAGCGACTTCATTTCTGAACAGTTTGTTAACTTGAAGCGTTTCAACGACCGGAGACGACCAAAGGAATCTGGAAGCCTCTCCAATTTTTGGGAGCCAGACAGATCGATATGTTCCAGGTTTGCTAAATCCCCGAAGGAATCTGGAAGCTTCTCCAATTTTTTGGACCCAGACAGATCGATGTGCTCCAGGTTTGTTAAGGACCCGAAGGAATTTGGCAGTGACTTTATTTCTGAGCAGTTTGTTAACTCGAAGCGTTTCAACGACTCCAGATGACAAAGTTCATTGGGCAAAGTTTTGAGATTACCCGATGGACATCTGAGAATAATCAGTTCGAGGTACTTCAGCTGCCCTATGGACTTTGGTAACTTTGAAAGGGGAGAAGTTATAACCAACTCTCGCAAGTGCAAAGGTGCCTGCAAAATGATGAGGGATTCAACTGTAAGAAACATTTTGACGATTCTCTTCTACAAAACCCTGCAAATTTGGGATTCCGTGTTGCTAAATCAATAGTGAATGAATATACAAACTTTAACTCAACAAATCTCTATTTACCTGGGATGTGCCTCGCCACAATCTTTTCAGAACGCTGCTATTCACTTCTAAGACCCTTAAATTCTCCTTTGGAACACGAGAAGGCAGAGACGAGTCAGAACAATTCCGCCAGCGAAGCCATATGAGTTTTGGTGAGCGCAGACTCCCCAAAATGGGTACCAATTCACCATCTTCAACATCAAGAAGTTGCAACTCTCTAATGTGCTGTTTATTAGGACTCCTTTTGTACCGGAACTCATGATCACGAGCCGTCCTAATTCCTCTTACCTGTTCATCCTGGAACATCTACCAAGAATTAGAAAATTTACAGAGCTTTTTATTTAACAATTCATAATGGTTTGAATTATGTGAACACTTACATAAAATTTCTCCAACAGATCATCAATATTCTCTGTCCAACGCCAAACACGACGCGGCAATCGTGAAGCCTCCGTTCTTCCCAAATCTCGAAGGTGGTCATGCATCTTTATCTTATTTTCACTGTCTACATCTACAAGAGATTTATTCTGAAGATTTTCGAACACCAGGCAACCTTTCCAGCCCGATCCTTCCCATATTCTTATTGCCATTTCCTTCTTTTCTCCTATGAAAAAATTGGCAATGTCTAAGAATATCTCTTTTTCGTCTGGATCAAGTCCATCGTAACTAATTCTGAGTATCTTTTGTATTTCACTCGGAACTATTTGTTGAAGTCTATCCAAATTGGTTTTCCATGTATCTTTGTTATTTTCTCCACGATGAAGTGCCCCTAGCACTTTCAAAGATAAAGGCAGTCCATCACAGGCTTTTACGTACTTATCTACAAGAGATTCAAATCCTGGAAGTGGACTGGGCCGGTCGAAGGCATGTGAACAGAAGAGCTCTAGAGAATGTTGTGTATTTAGGCCAGATAACTTATAAATTGATGAGTCCTGTACTCTGGATCTTCTGAGAACACCTCTATCTCTAGATGTGATCAATATTACGCTATCGGAGCTGAGAACAGTTTGAAAGGCCAAAACTGCATCTACCTGATCCGTATGATCTACATTATCTAAAATTATCAAGGCCTGAAAATCTGTATGTTTTTTAAGTCTCTCTATAGCTTCATCTATATTGCCTGATCCCAGATCTGATCCAGTCAAGCTCTGAAAAAGATTTTTCTGCAAAAAAATTAAAGACTTCTCATCTCTATTTTCTCTGTCAATTGATAAAAAACAGGATTTACTGTAACCTGAACTCTTCCTATTGAAGAGTTCTTTTGCAAGGGTTGTCTTCCCTATTCCACCCAACCCAACAATTCCAACTAGTCCAGGTTTCCTACTCTGCTGCTGCCGCAATAGGACAGTATTTTCAAAATCTTTAACCTTTTCATCCACACCATATGGATATTTGGCGACTTTAAAGATCGGTTTTTCTACCTCTTTCAACACACGCTGAAAAACCTTATCCAGCAGCTCCCCCTCGTTGCTGGTTATCCACAAGAACATAAATATAGCTAGTGAGAAACAAACGTCTTCGTATATCTAGACATAAAGTAATACAATACCAAGGGGAAAGGTTGAGTTCTTACTCATTGAAGGCCTCCAGCTCAAAGCCGCTTATTTCTGCAACATGAAAAAGAACAGCTCTCCACTTTTCTATAGTAGCACAGTCGGATTTTGCATACAAGCTATTTTCGCCTTGCCTCCATTTGAGATCGGAAGGTTTGACACGGTAAAATACGGGAATAATGGTACTACCCGATTCCACCATGAGCACCAGCTCGTTCAAACACCATTTTGATTCTGTATATCGTGGAGAGAAAATGGCGACGTGGACAGAGGCGCTTCTGATAGCACCTTCAATTTGAGAAGTTATCTTTTCTCCCTCTTGCATTTCCTTCTCGTCCAGAAAGACTTTCAATCCATGTGAAATAAGGCGACGGTACAGATAACTGGCAAAGGTTTTCTTGACATCAGGCCCACGATGGTTTATAAAAACCTGGTAGTAGTGATTGTTGCTGGGATAAGCAGCAGCGGAGGCGGAGGCAGAGGGCCGATTGCTTTCAACTTCAATTTCAGTTTCACTTTGGCTTGGGGGAATTGAGGATGGAGTTGGTGAGTAAGCCATTGCGAATTCGAAAAATACGAAATTTGATGGTCGACTGCGAAAGGATATGAGTTAGGAGTCTGAGAAACGCCGGAGATTTGGGAAATAATGGTGATGAAAAATGAGTGCAGAGGTATATTATCCACACTAAACCCTTCATCCCTAGGTTATCCGCCCACTCTCCAATTGTTCCACTGGACCCTCTATGTTTCGTCGCGTTTTAAGTGGAGTACACGCGGACGATCAAACGCATCAAAGACCATCTCTTTGCGTGTAGGGTCAACGCGCATCATTTTAGGTGACGTATTAAAGTAATATATGAGATGTATAACGGGTGGGATCGGAACCAATTTTACAGGCAAGCATATACAGCAGTGAAGATCCTCTACCACACAAAAAGTCGAGGCCGAAAGAAATGACTCGCAGTCACAAGTGCTTGTCCACCTCAAGCTGAAGTATACAAAATATCCAGCTGGAAAAATTTGACCCGTAACTTAGATAAGGAGGTTATAATGGGTTTTAGTTTTGTATACTTTATTGGTCACTATGATTTTCCCGAATCCACTTTGATTGAGTGTTAAAATTTCGTCATATATATATATAAATATATTTAGATATTAAAAAGTTTTTTTGCAATTTTTTAATTTAATGGTTTGATTTTTTATTACTCTCCAGTAATTTAAATGCCTAAATTGGGCTTTATGTATGGCTATATTTGCTAGAATAAACAAGTGATTAAAAACCCACAAAAATCTCAAATATTCTCAAAGCTTCACGTATTACATTATGAAACCCAAATTAAAATGCCATCATCATATTTGTCCATGTTGTTTTGCAATTGCCATTTTTAAATGACGGTGCATTGTCGTGTATATGACATTGCAGTGCACCTAGCTAACAATTCTTGGACTAATGCTTACAATAGAATTGGATTGGATTTGTTGGAGGTTGTTGAGAGATTCTCTCAACCCTTCTCTCTATGTTTAGAATAAGTCAGATCTGATTCTAACTATATAATTGTGTAGTAATTGTGCAGAAATGTAATGTAATACGAATATTATTGATGTGTAATTTGTGAACCATGTTTACTCCTCTATTTTTTTATATGGTATCAGAGCATGTACTGGCTTAAATCCCTTACGAGTTAGCTAAGAAAATGTGAGTTGTGATTGATGATCCTCTGTAAATAGGTTAGCATAGGAGAGTGGATTGAATTATTTGATGTTGGAGCTCATCGTTGTCTAGAAGAAGCCACTGTCTGCCTTGTTGTGTGTATTGTCTGCTGAGAGAGGCGACAGTGTTGTAGGAGTGCCAACGTAGAATTTTGAATAACCACCGAAGCTGCTAGTGTACTCTATTGGATGACCTTTCTTTTTGCAATATGGACTTGCTAAGTTTTTTTTTTGTGATAATGCAGAACGTATCTTTTTCATGAGATTAGTAGGGTCAACTCGAATTTAATAACCACCATCAACTACAGATTTGTTTGCATGGATGAAAGTATTGTTTCCAGCGATTCTGGCATACCATTCCAAGGTTGATCCCATTGTCGTTTCATCAATTGATCTCATAAATTTAGATCGGATTCACGATGGCTTCTTTCATAGTAATTTTACTGAAGACGATGATGAGCGGACGATTGCAATGAAGCTCCCTTTGTGTGAGGCATGTGATGACTCTGATAGCGAGATTGGAGCCAGTAAGCAAGTGTTTTCACTGGTTGCAACATATGTGCAGATTTATTGTGTGTGATGTAAGTGTGTATTAAAGTATGTATTAGGTTTATAGTTTGTGATGTGCAAAAATTAAATGATGAAGAACTGCCCAAAGAACAAATTAACATATCTTAAGCTAGTATTTCTTGACGTATTTCAGTACCATGTAAGAATATGTTCACTAGTTAAGTATGTTTACAAGTCTGTTGAAAACTGGAGATTCTTGTTGTACTTCGGTGCTTCAAGATTGTCAGTTACTAGTTATCCTTGTGTATATTGTTGTAAATGTATTTAAAGAAGGTCAGTTGTATGATTGACTACAAAAAATATCTAGTAATCAGATCACTGTCCTATATAACTGTCGAAATTTTCTCTTCGAGGGAATGCCACAGATGGTAGTGTATCCATAGAATAATTTAGTATCTAGATTATCCCTTAGGAGGTCGAGAAGTGTCAATTCTACAAATTTGTCAATGATGGTCAGAAGTGTTGTTATCTTAAATGAGTTGAAAGGGAAGCTCAAAGATATGGAGAAGAAATAGCGTATACAGGAAGATTTCAGAGTGGATAGAAGTGTTGATGGAGACCATATCAAGACAAATATCTATGTTGAAATTTGAGTATTGTAATTATGATACAATATTTGTAATGTAAGCATTATGGGAGGGTGTTGAAATAATGCTTACAATAGAATTGGTTTGGGTTTGTTGGAGGTTGTTGAGATATTCTCTCAACCCCTTTCTCTATGTTTAGAATAAGTTGGATCTGAATCTAACTATATAATTATGTAGTTATTGTGTAGAAATGTAATGTAATATGAATATTATTGATGTGTAATTTGTCAACCATGTTTGCTCCTCTATTTTCTTATAACAACACCATCATCAGTCGCTCTGTAACATACTTTCCCTTAAATTGAAATCAGTTCAGCTCAATCCAAGGGGCATGTGGATCGAAGGAGTGGGCTCAGTTGCCATCCACACCATTGCAGTTGAAGATGGTTGGCTTAACACACAACTTAGTTGAAAGATGACATTAAGAGCATTGATGATTATGTCGATTGTTCTTCCACCGATTGTTCTTCTATGCTTCACAGTGAAACTGTAACATCCTCGGCCATTAACCCCACTGCTGGGCAATGCTACTATGCAGAACATTCACACACACACACACACACACACACACACACACAAACATATATATAACATGCATATTAAATCAAATTAACACATTTAACAGAGTTACTTCCATCATACAGACTTAACTAGATTTAACAATAAATATCATTGCAATGGAACAGATGATAATATTACAAGCATCATAGACATGTATTTTAATTGAAATTAAACATATAATGATACTTATATTTGAAACTTTAGTAACTCCACCAACTACGTGCAGACCTTACATGAACCTCCCAACCTTAGACCACGCTTCTCATCACACTCAGCAGTGGGTCACCCTCGAGCTAGGACTAAGCTCCACCTAAGGCAAGGGAACTAGGTTGAGGTTACAGGAAAACTGCATAGTGCAACCGGAAGGATTCTCTCCAAGAGCCTTCTTACTCCCACTACTCACAGACTCTCATTTCCCACATGTCTGTTCCACCTGGGAGTATACAACTTCACAAGCACAGTCCATCGATTGCTTCACCTCCCTCTCTGGGTCTCAGCAACAGGCCAGATCAGAAATTCTCAGAGCTTCGTAGTTGGTGCTAGACTCTCTCTGGGACAAAACCACTTCCCAACAGAGTCTCTCACCTGGAGAGAGCTGCTCACAAGCCTAAAAACCTACCTCTTCAACCACGGGCCTGAAAACCCGGTTCTTCAGCCACTTTCGACTCAGTTCCAGCAAGGTACGGGTGACAACAATGGTAACTGGTCAACACCACTCAGGAAAACAGAAGGCAACAACCCAAGAATGGGTCAAGTATGGACTCGGCTCTGCAAGGGAGGATAAGTTGGGTTCATAGGACACACAAAAGACACAACTCATTTCATAGGTTTGCCACTGCTTTTCAAGGTGCGCGATAAGGAATCAACGTAGAGGTCGAACGCAGACTCTAACAGTTCAGACGGAGGATGTGTTAGCTTCTCAGAAAAACATCACAGGTTGGCCTCACGGTTTCGGGTTTCAGCGCTACGTGAGGTATGCAGAGATCAGACGCAGAGGCAACACGGTTCAGACAGGGAATGCAAGAATGGAGGACGAACCCCCAACATGAGCTGACTCTTCATCTTTAACTGCATGCGCCCAGGTCGACACTTGTCTTCCTGGAGCTGCATGTGTTCCCTTTTGCACACGCTGGAGTTGCATGTGTTGCCTCTCCCAGGACTTAGGATAAAAACATGTCTTTCACACATCTTTGGAATAATAATAAATTATTATTCTCAAGGACTTAAGCCCCTAAGCTTAGCCTCTCTTTCCAACCTTTTAGCCCCCTTTCCCTTACCCACCTTATGGAAGCTTAGTCCCCCATCACTCTTTCTTCGTGGTCAGTTTGCATGCAATGATGTTTAATCTTTATTAATGTTTTGTATAATTACATATACAAAAACAGGCTTCTGGCCTTTAACACTTAGGCTCTCCGGCTTAATAAACACATAATCCCACCAACTTATATACACTTGACTCAGCAGCCTATAAACCTAATTACAATTCATAATTACAACTGGGGCTCTATCGAGGGATATTACAATCCCCTCCCCTTATTTTTTCACTATGCTCAGTGCAACTCTTTACACAACATCAACAAGATTTTAAAAATATTCAAAAAGATGTGGGTATTTTGCCTGCATAGAATCCTCATGCTCCCATGTCGCATCCTTAGGACCGTACTAGTTCCACTAGACCCTTACAAGCCCTATGGATCAATTCTAAAGCTGTTTGTTTTTTCGGTCCAATATGCGCACATGATGCACTTGCAGGACACCTTCTTGCTCCATCTGAATCACATTCCAATTGATTACATGATTATCATCAGGTATATATTTCTTAAGCAATGAAATATGAAACACATTATGTATAATCATGGATGCAGGTAATGCAATCATATATGCAACTGGTCCAATCCTTTCTAGAATTTCAAATGGCCCACAAAATCTTGTTGCCAACTTGGAACAATTTCCCATCTTTAGGGAACTTCTATTAGCTTTCACTTTTAGGAAAACATGATCGCCAACTTTAAACTCTCTGTGGGTTCTTTTTTTATCAGCATAACTTTTTCTTCCCATCTTGGGCAACCTTTAAATTCTACTTAATTTTCAACATTTGCTCTTCCATTTCCTTGAGCAACTCTAGCCCAACTACTGCCCTGTCAGTTGGATTATCCCATATTACTGGAGTATTGCACTTTCTACCATAAAGTGCTTCAAATGGGCTCATCTTCAATGATGATTGATACCCATTATTGTAGGTGAATTCTACCAAGTGTAAGTAGTCTTCCCATTTAAGTGGTTTTCCCATCACATACATCCTTAGTATGTCTTCTATCACTCAATTCACCCGCTCTGTCTGCCCATCAAACTCGGTATGATTGGTTGTGCTAAAGTTCAGATTCATTCCAAATCCTTTGAATAACCCTTTCCAAAATTTGGAGGTGAATTTCAGGATTCGGTCAGACACAATTGTCTTGGGAATACCATGCAATCATGCTATTTCCCTCATAAAAATATCAGCAACGTTAGTTTCTTTGTGAGTAGTCTTCAATGAAATAAAATGGGAAGCTTYCGTAAGCTTGTCCACCACCACCATGATTGAATCATGTTGCTTTCCTGTTTTGGGCAATCCTGTGATGAAATCCATTGTCACTACCTCCCACTTCCACTTAGGGATGGGTAAAGGTTGCAACAACCTTGYTGGGTGCCTGTGCTCATCTTTAACCTTCTGGCACTCCATACATATAGCGATGTATTCTTCAATCTCTTTCTTCATACCTGGCCGAAAGTAATGKCTCTTGGCTGCTGCCACAATTTTCTGATATCCAGGGTGCCCAACATAAGGCACATTATGCATTTCATTCAAAAGCATAAATTTCAAGTCCTGGACATTAGGTACATAAATTATGTTCTTTTACATAAGTGTTCCATCAGTTTCCAATTTATAATTTTCCACTTTCTGTGGCATCTCACCTTGTTGTAGTTTTGCTACCAACTCCGTGTACTGCAAATCTGCATTTGCAACCTCCAAAATTCTGCTTTTAATATCAATTTGGTACATGCTAATGGTTGTAGCATGTAATTCATGCACTCTCCTGCTAAGTGCATCAACCACTTTGTTTTCCTTTCCTTTGATATGCTTGATATCAAAGTCATACTCATGAAAAAACTCCAACCACCTACTCTACCTAGCATTCAAAGTTGGCTGATCAAACAAATACTTCAGACCGTTATGGTCTATCCTCAATTCGAACCTCCTTCCCATGAGGTAATGCCTCCATTTCTTTAGAGTGTGTACTATGTCTTCCAACTCCAAATCATGAGTTGCATAGTTCCTTTCATGCTCTTTCAACTTTCTTGATTCATAACAAATTACAAACCCATTCTAACTGAAGACTCCTCCCAGTCCTTCTTTGCATGTGTATGTAAACACTACAAAGTCTTCATTTGGGTCTACAATCCTTAGGATTGGAGCAATGGTTAACAACTGCTTCAATTAATGGAAGCTTCTCTCACAATCTTTTGTCCAATGAAACTTCTTCTCCTTCCTTTGCAAGGAAGTGATAGGGTGAGCTATCCTTGAGAAACCTACGATAAAACTTCTATAATAACCAGCTAGACCCATAAAGGATCTGACTTCTGTCATTTTCTTTGGCACTGACCATTCTCTGATGGCCTTAAGCTTCTCAGGATCCACGACTATCCCACCCTTAGAAATAATATGCCCCAAGTAATGGATCTGCTCTTGATAAAATGAGCACTTTCTCAACTTGGCATACAGTTGGTGCTCTCTTAGCACCTGTAACACCATCCTCAGATGTTGTTCATGTTATTCCTCCGACTTGGAATACACCAGAATGTCATCCAGGAAGACTATGACAAATTTTTCTATATAGTCCCTGAATACACCGTTCATTAGGCACATAAAAACAACGGGTGCGTTCGATAGCCCAAATGACACCACTGTGAACTCATAATGACCATACCTTGTTCTAAAGGTGATCTTGCTGATGTCTTCATCCTTTATCCTTACCTGGTGATATCCCGACTTGAGATCTATCTTTGAAAATATCTTCACATCCTTCAACTAATCGAAGAGGTCATTAATCCTTGACAGAGGATATTTGTTCTTTACAGTTACTTTGTTCAATTGTCTGAAATTGATACACAATCTCAACGTCCCATCCTTCTTCTTCACTAACAAGACTGGGTCACCCCAAGGTGACACACTTGGGCATATATACCCCTTCTTCAAAAGCTCTTCAATATGTAATTGCAGCTCTTTCATCTCTGGCGTACTCATTCTGTAAGGATCTTTTGACACTGGAGCTACTCCAGGAATCAAGTTTACAGAGAAGTCAATATCTCTCTTCGGGGGTAGTCTGGGCACCTCCTGAAATACATCTTCAAACTCTTTTAGTACTGCATGATCTCCAATATTTGACACCTTATCCTTAGATGTTTCCTCCACATGGGCTGCAAATAATTGACAGCCTTTTCTGTAGCACTTCTTCATCTGCATTATTGAGATTTCTCTGATAGCAATAGCTCTGGGAATTCCTTGGACTATTTTCTAATTTCCTTCCTCATCCAGGAAAGTCAATGTCTTATTACGATAGTCCGGGATGGTGTGGTGTTGCTCCAACCAATCCATCCCAATTATAAATTCATAGGAATCCAAAGGTAGACCATTCAATTCAACCTTTGTGCTCAGTCCATTCATGTCCACTGGGCAGGACTTAACGAACTCAATGACTTTCCTCTTGGTTCCTGTAGCCAACTACACTAACCAAGAATTTTCATGTTTGCTTCTTGACAATTGCAAACTTTCCACCACTCTAGGATCTATATAAATATGGATAGCCCCTGAATCAATTAAAATAATGAAGGGATGGTTATTGATCACACCTTCCAATTCAATCATGTGTGACTGATATTCTGCTTGCTTGTTGTCCAGGGCTACGTATATTCTTGGTATTCCACTACCCATGTCCTCTACTGTTTCAGCTTGCTGAACATTATGGACAACTCTCACTTTGCCATTTTTTTGGGGACCACCTCTGTACTTATGGTTTCCCTGACAACCCCAACACTAAATGGGCATCTGCCTTGGCCTTTGTCCCCCTACGTCAACCATTCTCAACTCTCTAAATGATGGTTGTCCTTGAAGATTGTTTCTGAAAAGGGGAGGTTTGTTTCCCTTTTACCTATGCTCTTTCTTGAACTTCTTCTGGTCATCCCAAGCCTTCTAAAAAGTAGGATTTTCTCTTTGCTGTTTATATAAGCATTTCTCTCTTCTTATTGTTTCTTCCATAGCCTTAGGGTCATCATACTGAATATTGTCCCCAATGGAAGGTGGTAGTCCACTCAGATACCTTTGAATCTTGAAAGTCTCATCTTTGATGAACGGGAGATACTTCAGCAATTCCAAAAATCTTCGTTCGTATTCATCAATGGTCATGTTGCCCAACTTGAGTTCAAAGAAATCTTTCATCTTTCTGTCGTAGTATCTTTTAGTCAAGTATTTCTTCTCGAAATACCTCTTGAATTCTTTCCAAGTGATATCTTTCTCTCTAATGTGTTGCACCTGCACAAGTTGATCCCACCACATGGATGCTTTTCCTTTCAGTTGATACATCGCAATTCTTCCTTCTGCATGAGAAGAATAATTCTGTAGTTGGAAGTATTTCCTCATACCAAGCAACCATGTCTTAGCATCTTCCTCCTTATTATGTTCTCCATCAAACGTAGGAGGCTTAATCTCGTTCATTTCTCTCTTCAATTCATCCACTTCAGATCTCCTATGTTTTCTGGTAGGAGATGGGCTTGAACTTCTGCGTGCCTCCTTATTGGAGTGTTTCAGGGAGTGACGATGATGCCTACTAATGTTTCTCGATATTCTTTTCTTCTTAGGGGTCTTGCGACTCCCTATTTTTCTTAAGTCACTCTCCTTATCCAACTTCTTTTCAATTCTTTCCAGACACTGCATCAACTATAGGTTGAATTCACCTTATTGTTCCTTAGCTTTCATGAGATTTATGTTATCTGCTCAGTTTGTCTGGGCATCTTTCTGCAATCGATCAATGATTTTCATCATATTTCCTGCCTTATCTATCTCTTATCCATGTCCATTGGAGTTCGATCCTTCAACTCCCAGATGGACATCCATTCCTTTTGCTTCATTCTCTGAACTAGAATCAGTTTGTGTCTCTTCCATTTCTTTTCAATCAGTGGAAACTCTATTTGGTTTTGGCACTCGTTGAACTTTTTCAAACACAACATGCAGACGACTAGAATTTGTTAGGCCATCATTCCTTAACAAATCCCACAACATTCATAAACCAATTTGATTACATAAAACATTCAAATTTCACTTTCTTTCGAGGCTATGCTCTGCGAAATTTTTGGGCACCTGCCCCTTTCTCTCAGCCCCCCAACCCATGCAACCATGGGTCATGACCAAGCGCTTGATCAATAAGCGCTTACTGGGGCCTTCAGCCTCAGAAAGTTTCAAAGCACAACACAACAATCACTCGGATTTCCGGGTTACCGAACTCACACAGTAGGGCGGATCAACCGTCCATGTATACTCAACATCCGACGACTAACACTCACTATGGAACCTCAGGTGTCTGAGTTTCGAGACTTCCAGACTTCAGAGCTTTGGAGGATCTCACATTCATACATCCAAACTATTAATCTTCGAACCTTCCCAATCACCTTTGGTGACGTCATTATGTCACATTACTTAATGTTTTTTCAATTGCGGGGGCATGCAACTGTGGTTTGGAGTAACTCACCTTTCATCCCGCAATTCTTTTGACGATGACACATAACCCCTCAGTGAAACCACGGTTTGGATTGCGAGACTTCCTTGTTGAATTATCTTCCGTGCAACTTGGGTCCCTGCAATGTCTCCTAGCCGTTGATCTTGATGTATCGTTATCAATGCCACTATGGGTCCTCTGACCTTTAACTATGTTACGTAACCTCGGGCCCCACTAACCCTGCTCATATAGGATTCCACATGGTCGAATATTAGTGACTGATACATGGCCCATTCAGATGGGTGAAACTCGTCACATTCCAAATGCCATTTCAATCTTCCATGGGTTCTAAACCCATTGACACGTGGCACACATCCCATGTGTCCATGTCACCTCCAGGTGACATCATCATGAATCACCACTTCGTCTCTTTAGGCTTTGGTAGTTTCAACTCCTCTATGCTCACTTTTTCCCAAAGTGCTTTCTCCCGGAGTTCACGATCTACCGACGCATGTCCTCCTTCATGATCAACGACTATGAGTGACTTCGACACTTTGGGCTTCGGGAGATTCAAACTCACAGCACTTGCCTCATCATGAAGTACTTCCACCCAAAGTACACGATCTCTTGACGTGTGTCCTTTGCAATGAACGGTTGCGATATACTTTGAGACTTCGGGAGTTTGTCACACTCCACACTTGAAATCCTCCGAAGTGAATTTCCTTTGCCTTCCTGGACATGGATCTAACGATCAAGATCTTTTTCTACGATCTAAGGTGTATATCTCCTTCAGACTTCAAAGCTTAAGGTTTCATCCTTTCTCTTAACTTTTCATTCAGTTTCACCGACGTCGCGAAGTCCGAAGTACTTCCAGGTTACCCTTTCTGCACTTTCTCCAAATTTGATAATCGTAAAGGTTTTTCCTCTCCTTCTGAATAGATCCTATGGCTCCAACATCCCAAGTGTTGAGCACTCTCTCTTTGTGGTCAAATACCATGCCGGATGTGGTTTTATTCTATGGATACTCCTCCTGAACTTTGTAACATGACCAAGTAACCCCTTGGCACTCAGAAACAATCTAAGGTTCGAAATTGGTTCCATCAGAACACCATTTCCACTCGAAACCTTGGGTCCGAAGACCACTTATCCGACCCATCTAGGCTCAGCGTTGAAACAATGGCTCTGATACCATATTGTAATGTCCCCAACCATCAACCCCACTGTCGGGCAATGCTACTACGTGGAACATACATACATACATACATACATACATACATACATACATATATATATATAACATGCATATTAAATCAAATTAACACATTTAACATAGAGTTACTTCCATCATATATACTTAAATAGAATTAACAATAAATATCATTGCAACAAAACATATGATAATATTACAAGCATCACAGACATGCATTTTAATTTAAATTAAACACATAATGGTACTTATCTTTGAAAATGTAGTAATTCCACCAACTACGTGGAGACCTTCCACGAACCTCCTAGCCTTATACCACGCTTCTCATCATGCTCAGCAGTGGGTCACCCCCGAGCTAGGATTAAGCTCCACCCAAGGCAAGGGAATCCTAGACTAGGCTAAGGTTATAGGAAAATTGCACGGTGCAACCAGAAGGATTCTCTCTAGGAGCTTTCTTATGCCCACTACTCACGAAATCTCATTCCTCACATGCCTGTTCCACCTGGGAGTATACACCTTCACAATCATAGTCCATTGGTTGCTTCACCTCCCTCTCTGGGTCTCGGCAACAGGTCGGATCAGGAATTCTCAGAGCTCCGTAGCTGGTGCTAGACTCTCTCTGGGAGAAAACCACTTCCTAGCAGACTCTCTCACCTAGAGAGAGATGCTTAGAGGCCTGACAACCTGCCTCTTCAACCACGGGCCCAACAACCCGGTTCTTTAGCCACTTTCGACTCAGTTCCAGCAAGGTACGAGTGACAACAACAGTAACTGGTCAACACCACTTAAGAAAACAGAAGGCATCAAACCAAGAATGGTTCAGGTACGGACTCGGCTTTGCAAGGGAGGATAAGATGGGTTCACAGGACACACAGGAGACACGGATCATTCCATTGGTTTTCCACTGGTTTTCAGGGTGTGTGACAAGGAATCAATGCAGAGGTCGAACACACACTCTAACGGTTCAGACGGAGGATGCATCGGCTTCTTAGGAAAACATCATAGGTTGGCCTCATAGTTTCGGGTTTCAGAGCTACGTGAAGTATGCAGAGATCAGACGCAGAGGTAACATGGTTTAGACAACGAACGCAAGAACGGAGGATGAACCCCCAACATGAGCTGACTCTTCATCTTTAACTGCATGTGCCCAGGTCAACACTTGTATTCCTGGAGCTGCATGCATTCCCTTTTGCACACGTTGGAGCTGGATGCATTGCCTCTCCCAGGACTTAGGATAAAAACATGTCTTTCACACATATTTGGAATAATAATAAATTATTATTCTCAAGGACTTAAGCCCCTAAGCTTAGCCCTACTTTCCAACCTTTTAGCCCCCTTTCCCTTACCCACCTTGTGGAAGATTAGTCCCCCATCACTCTTTCTTCATGGTCTGTCTGCACACAACGATGTTTAATCTTTATTAATGTTCTGCATAATTACATATACAAAAACAGGCTCCTGACCTTTAACACATAGGCTCTCTAGCCTAATAAACACATAAGCCCACAATCTAATAAACACTTGGCTCACCAGCCTATAAACGCAATTACAATTCATAATTACAATTGGGGCTCTACCGGAGGATATTACAGAAACCCTTTAGATTTCAGGAGGTGAAACCTTGTCTCACAGTCTTTGAATTTATATTTCTTTTAATCTTGGGACTTACTTTGAAAGGAAGAGTGAAATATACATTTTTAAATTATAGTGCAAGCATGAGTCTAGCAGAGTTACCTGAAAGAATGAACCGTACCTGCTAGATCATTAATCTTTGTAGATGTTGTTAACAAAATGAGAGCTGAAGTATTTGTAGGGTCAAAGTTGAAAATCAAAATTCTCAGGTTGCATAATTTCCATTTTAAATTTATAGATATCTTGTAGCAACGTTTTTACTATGCAAATTTATCTTTTCACAGTGTGTTATTTCATAACCTAAACCTACAATCTTAGCATAAATATTAGAAAATGCTCAAAGCTATAATAGTACTAACCAGGGAAATGTTGATGTAATTGGGTGAGTTAATAAGCATTCATAGGCAGAAACAAAGGTTAGCAACCAGTTATATAGATCTCTTGTAGCAACATTTTTTCAATGCAAATTTAGTGTTTTACATCTTATTATTTCATAAACTAAAGCCAATGTCACTAGAATGATTGGAAGAAATACCAACACACAAACGTGGTAAGATAAAATTTAAGAAAAAGTTCAAATCTGTAATGGTACTAATTAGGATGGAGTTGATTTAGTGAGATTCCAGATTTAATAAGTATTTGATTGAGCTTTGTATTATTTTGTTTTTTAGGTTGTTTTTTGATATTTTAAATATTTTTATCCATAATGTATCCACACTATTTTTTTAAATACTTATGTTTTCCTCTATTTTCAAAATTTCAAATTTTTTAAATAATCTTAGTTAAATAACATTAAATATATATATAGAGAGAGATAAATTAAAAAAATAAAAAAACTAAGGATAAAAATACTTGAAATTAAAAAATAAACAAATTTATATATATAAAAAATTAATTAAACAAAAATAGAAAAAATAAAAAAACAATAAGAAAAA
>SNQJ01S0106190.1:24294-39824 GCA_010110895.2 Picea sitchensis | reverse complement strand
TGGAACATTGACTAAGATTCCCAAATAGTATTAACTTATTGAATATGCACCACAATCCTTAATGATTGGTATTGAATTTAAACTAATTAACCAATAAATTATGTTGGAACTTTTGTAAGTTAGTAATTTAATAATGTAAATTATTAAAGTTGTTGTGTGTTTCTAATTTTTTAAATCTATAAATTAATATATTTTTAGAGTGATAATTATCATGTTATATAATGAAATTTATTGATATTAATGATGATGATGACCATTAATGTTTACTTAAAGTTCACTTTATGATGATTATAATGATGATTAACGTCCACTAAGACCAAATTGGTTTATCGAACCTTAAGAGAGTGAGTGATTACTTGTGATTTTTTATAATTTTGTTTATTTGCTTGAAAAGCATTAAGAGAATATTTCCAATATCACCATACTTTTGTTCAGCTAAGAGGTTAGGAAGGTTGGTAGTGTGATAAATATTTTGAAAATGAGATCTAATATGGGTATAGGCTAGACAATCTAAGAGAAAGTGCCTTTCATCTTACCTTCTCCATGTCACAAAGGAGACACACTCTTTCATCCCATGGCGTTTTAGGAATTGACCAATGCCCAGTTTCACTATGGATCTCGTGAGAATTTGTTCTTATATTAGCAATGTTTTTTTTTTATTTACACTTGGCAAAACAGATAGATAATTTTAATATTCTAGATTAGGGTTGATTACATCTTTATAATATCTTAATTTTCTTTTTTCCTCTAACTCTCTACCATACCACATTTTTTCCTTAAATTTCTATCTGACGTTTTTTTTAATAGTATCTTTATTCTGCAAAATGGTTTCTTCCATGATTCCCCAATAGTTTAGACAAGATCGGGCATCTTTATGCCATCCTCGCTTGAGTCGGTGGTGGTTATGATTTGATTTTGAATCAATTTTAGGTAGCCTCTTATCTTCCATGTTGTTTAACTTGTTATTATACATTATGTATCTAGTCATAGCCATGATCTCAATAGCGGAGAAGCATATTTCTAAGAGGAGGATGGGATAGGGCATATTTCCTTTAATTTTGATATTATAGGTTATGAAATTCTTTTGTATTTTCTCTATCTTTCGCGAGGATTCACAAGAGATACTATATCCCGAGACTTCCCATCCATAAAGAATAACAGGTGTAACAAGAGTCTCAAAGACACGTTTCTTCTTATCCCAACTCCAAATATCAGTTGATTTACAATTGTTTTCAAGCCCATAATAAGCTTTCCATCCCCCAATAATCATTTTCTCAATGCTATAATTCCAATTGAACTTGTGGTGAATATCAATTCCAAGATATTTGTATGAAGTCACTCCCTCCAAGTTGTTGTTGTCATATAAAAACGTTTCATGAGAGATATTATTGGATTTAATAATCATGACCTTAGTCTTATCAGTATTAACAGTCATAACCATATTGGAGCAAAAATCCTTGAGGATTCTTAGTTGGTTTTCAAGATCATGGGGACTCCTTCCCATGAGAACGATATCATTGGAAAAAAGAAGAAGATTGATGACTATACTAGTAAGATTATAATTTCAATAAAGAAAAATATAAACATTAATAATTCGATGATCAACAATCTACAAACATGATTATTGGTGGGGCATAGTGTTGAAGGAGTCAACTTGTTGCATGTGAGATGCTTTAGGCATTATTGAGGTGACTTATTGAAACTTGGTATACTTGCATGGATATTTTTATAACTGGCTATGACAATGTATATTGTAATTGGTTAGGAGTCATTTGTTCGTACTTTGAATTAGTTGTTTATGATTGCATACAAATTTTTAAAAATTTTGAATTCTTTTTTATTAATTTTTTTAAAAATAAAAAATATATTTTATTTTATGGAATTTGAAATTTTTTATTTTATGTTGGTTAAAGAGAGAGATATGACTAATTTTATGTGGTTTTAATAGGTATTGTTAAAATATTCAATTAAAAAATTAAAAATTAAAAAAAATCTCAAATTGTCATCTAGCCATCACTTTAATATTTTATTTAATGTCCTCATTCTTAATGTGAGAGATATCAATATTTTAATCCATTTTTATGTAAAAAATATCATTATTTTAATCATTTTTTACTCCATTAACTTGTGCTTTAGTACTTCATTGATTTAAGAGTACTTACTCCTTTAACCTTATCATTTAATATAACAATTCTTCTTAATATTGATACTTTTTATATATAATTTTAATATTTATTTTAATTTTTATTACTTTTATTTCTAAATGCTATCATGAGATAGTTCTTGAACAATACAAAGGGAACCCAACGATAGGTTAACATTCCCCATTTGTATGAACTTTGGTTTTAAGTCTATCTATTTTTCCCACCGGTAATTGATTATCATTAGAGAAACCATGCAAAAGTGGAAAAAATTATGAAATTGATACTAGTTGCAAGATTTGTTCCATGGGATGAATAGGGTATTTCTCTTTGTTTGAAATTTTGATTATATTTTCAAAGTCTAGATGCATTCAGATGTTTCTTAATTTTTTTTCTATCTCAAACCATATTTTATATTTATTCAAAATATTTAATATTAAAAATAATCTTAACATTTATTCATTTATTGAACTATTTATGGTTGGATTCACTTTCCTTAACTTTTGTTGGAATTATTTAACACCTTCCATTAGGGRAATGACATGTTGTGTAATTATCATGGACTCATAGGCCTTCAAATCATTATAATAATAAGTGAATACATCCATATAGTATATGAATAAGCGAATGCAACCCTATCTTTTATTTTGAGAACAACAACTTGTTCTAAGATTAATATTTTGCGGGGTTTTCAGTAGTACTCAAACTAATAAATTCATAATTCATTGAAGAGTTGTTGGTCTTGACATTTACAAATTCTCAAAACCTACTTCGTAGATCATACAACCTATACAAAACTAAGACATTATTTGAAATGAAATTACCTTTAACATGTTTCAATCCAGCTTCACAAGTTTGTAAGGATTTCAAGTGTTCTTCATCATTAATTACTACATCTTTGAAAATATCTCTGTTGGTTAGAAACTAAATAATATGTTGATCATTATTAAAGAGTCTCTATTTTGTAATGTTATAAAGAAATATTGAGGTAAACAATAATTCAATAAAACCTCTATCATTTATTAGAGTCAATTTAAAAGAAACATTAGACATGATATCAACAACTATATTCTAAATCGAGGAACTATAGTTAATGTTAAAATCATGAAAATCATTAATTAACTTACATACCTCAAAATGACAACTTTTGAAATGAGGTGATAAGAAGTGAATGGAATTTTTGACCTTCCTCACAATTATCTCTGTGTCACCAAAAACTTCTAAGGATTTCACCTTTAAACCAATTTCTTTTATTAGGCCTTGAATTAAAGCCTCATACTCTATAGTATTGTTAATTCATTCAAACTCGATCCTATAAGATATAAGGTGGCACTTTTTTGTCATGGATTAATCAATATATAGTGAAATCCCACATCTTCCTATGATTTAGGACCATAAAGAATAAATTCCAAATGTCATTATTCCAATCAGTTAAAATACTACATTTTACATTTATTATGATATAATTATCATTTTCATAAACCCAAGTGCAATGAAGAAGTTTAGAATATTTGTCAACCTCCAATAGTAATTCTTCTATCAAGTAATTTCCAAATTCATTTTCAAGAAAAAATTATCTAGAATTGAATGTTGAAATTGTATTCATCCATTAGCTCCTTCCAATTATGTAACTCTATGCATCATATGAGCCTCTCAATTAACATGGATTTGGTTTTTTTTCCATTTCATAGTAATGATAGATGAGACCAATATGTGGAAAAATTTCCTTGCAACTTTTTAGACAAATCCCCACTAAAAAAAGACCATAATATCTAGGAATATCAACAACAATAATGTTTATAATTTTTCATACCTTTGGGTTATAAGATACCTTAATTAAAATGTAATTAATACCACAAATAACTTTAAAACCTAACCTATCTAAATAGATAATTTGATTTGCACGCTTAGTTCATGTATCATTTATCTTTCCACATACCATGAAAGGAATTACATTTGAGGATTATCCTACATCAACCAAATAATTATGCACATTGTGGTTGAAAATATCCAAGGTCGGTATAAAGGGTGGGGTTTGACACTTGCAATGATTACCAATTATAGCATCATTCATAGAATCCTTTTGTTGTATCTTAAAGTTTGGTTTTAATAGAGCGCGGTTGTGTTTTGATTCAATATTTTCCATTGACTTTTTAGGTACATCTAGATATGTTATGAAAGTTTGCAAAATAAAGTATTTTGGTTTGAGACTATTGTAGATGTTAAAAAAAWAAATAAAAAACTTTGTTTTATTCATATTTTAAATCACAAACTTTGTTTTATTCATATCTTAAATTACATTGTAGTTCATGAGTAATGCATATTTTGGAGGGAAATTGTATTGTTTAAAAGGTTTTTTTATATGATTCAATACTTTGCTTCGTTGTTTTTTTAAATTTCTCCATTTTATGTAGATTTTTTTGTATCAATATTATATCCTTAGTAAGAGCCTTAATAAGCTTTTAGATGGCCATTTCATTAATTTAAGGGAGATACTTGATATGGTTTCGACTGGTACTTATATAGTCATATAGGTCCTTAGATAGTTGTATCCATGGAAATAAATTTTCTTTCAGTCCAAAAGAGGGAAAATGGAAACTATTTTCCATATTCTCTATAACCTATAATAATATAGTAGGGTATGTTACTTCATGTTTAATTCCCTTAAGAGAATCATGAGATGACCACTTTTAGTATTCTAGAAAAAAATACACTCTTCAAGGTATTTATAAATGAAGAAATGAATTTTTGTAGGGATTTCCTTTAGGGATGACTACGAGTCCCTCACTTTATCGAACTATAATTGAGCTTGTTGATAGACAACTTCATACGCTTGAATATAGGTCATAACATTAGATATATATTGGCCCCTGCACATATTGTTCTCTATCATATAATTCTCTCTATACATTAGTCAATTCATTTTGTACCTTGAATGCATAGTCAATAAAATATGAAGTTTGATACTTGCTAGATTTGTAATAGATAACTTGGTTTTCCAACAAGGTTACTTTTCTTTCATATTCCTTCATCTTATTCTTTATATCAAAGACTTTATGAACATTATCTTGTGCAATATGTAAACAAACAGAAGTAGAGGAAGAAAAAATCAACTTTCTTGTATCCATCACCATAGTTTTAGTGGTGAGCACCACCTCAAAATCCAAGATGATTCCCCTTATTTTATTATTATGCCTTATCACTTGTTTTCATTGTTTCTCAAATATAAAAAAAAATTGGATTGGAAACTTTGTTTAATGGTGATGAAATCCGGTTATCACATCCGATAGTTATGTGTGGACAAATGGTATTGTAAAATATTTGAGTAGTAAACACTTCTTCAATTGGTTGAGAAAATTGTTGCTCCATATTATCATCATTTTCAGCTATACAATGCTAATTATTCCCGTTTCTAACTTGTCTCTTCTATTCAAGTGTCATTTTGTTTTTTATTCTGCGATTATTCTTCTATTCTCTTTTTCTCCTTATCTTTTTCTTCAAATTCATTTTTAGCTGACATTTTCAGCTTCATCCTTAGCTTTCAACTTTTCATTCTCCAAATTATTTTTGTGTTTTTTCTCTACTTCTTCTCTTTTATTGGCCTTTTCATTTTCTTTAGATTTCCTTTTATAGTATTACTTATTTGCTAGCAAGTCATCTTTGGATTTAGCATTGACTTACTTTTTCTTTTCCAACTCCTCTTTCTTAGCATCTTTTTTTGTGTGTTTCTTCTTTTCTTCTGGCCTTAAATTTTTATTTGGATCTATCTAATGCTTCTAATATTCTCTTTTCTTATTCATTTATTTTATCTTGAAGGGATTTTCCTTTAGCAATGACCCTTTTAGCTTCTTCTTTATTTTTTCTCTCTTTTTTTAATTAGTAATAGCTTGCAAATTATTTAAAACCTCTTCATAAGTTAATTCTCTTTTAAAAGGTTTTCCATATTCATTCTCTCCATGTTGGTAGGGGAAGGATATCACAATATCAACTCTATTTTTTTCAATAATCCCCATGGGATCATGAATTCGGGTTCTTTCTAGTTTAAAATGATATTTAGCAACCTTTTCTCCTTCCATTCTAACCCAAGTAGAATTTATTAGTTCGTACATTGTTACATACAATAAATAAGTTGTGCATAATTTCTTTTGATGGTTGACTAGGCATGCACTAAAATGATGTAGAGAATTTTGGTATCCTAGGTATGCATTAAAATTATTTAGAGAAGTATAGTCTCCTAGGCATGCACTAAAATGATGTAGAGAAGTCTAATATCCTACTTCTTGAATGAACAACCTGTTTAGAACATAAAATGGATTCAACATATGATGTGCCTATGTAACACCATATATCATGATATAGGGGGAGTATTCATCGAGGTACCAATATCCAATGCTTTCAACACTATTATAGCCTCATGAGATATCCTTAGGTAGGTTTTACAAAATTTAAGTTCAAATTATGGCACTAGGAATCCATCATAGATAAGGGAAAACTGAAATTTATACATGTTCTTCCATAAGTCTTTGAAACATACATGAAAATGGGGATGCTTTAGGGACCAAGAACGCCCTCACCCTATGAATGTGTTGGTAGGACACATCACATACAACAAGTAGGGATACATGTAAAACTTTGGGGTTCTTTAGAATGCATCTAATTGATCCTTTATCATTTCTTTTTATAGTGAGTTGGATAGCAAAAAGAACCATTTCAAATTTATTTTAGCCCAATTATGGCATACATCACTGGCACCCAACCTGTCCTCATATAAGTTATATTTTTATCTTCGTATATCTTTATTACTATTTGGTTTTCCCCTGTATATCCTAAATTGAGGTGTTTGGTGGGAAAATTATTACAAATTACAGATGTCAATGTCCACTCGTATATCTTCATTACTATTTGGTTTTCCCCTGTATATCCTAAATTGAGGTGTTTGGTGGGAAAATTATTACAAATTACAGATGTCAATGTCCACTCTTCCCCATACCAATCAACAAGGATATCATATAATTTATGGTCACAAACAAAATCTATTAGCCACTCGTTGGGTAATTAAATTTCAAACTTTAACATCTTGTAGTAAGATTCAAAGTTTGTTGATGTGAATGGTCCAACACACTTTCTTTGGTCATTCATAATCCTCGTGATGCTAACTTATGTATGCTATATTAGATATGTGATAACTACTAAAGCCAATATTGGAGATTTGGTTGTTTCATTGTGTATGGAGGATTTCTTTAAATTTTTTGCTATGGTGAGTTCTTCTTGTCTTCCATTCAAGTTCTTATGATCCATGATCCCTTTCCTATATTGAATTAAATGGAAAAATTCATTGTATATTGTGTTGGCCCTATCAATTTAAGTAGTGTAAGAATTTTATGTAAATGGGTAGTTGAACATGTATAGTACCTTGGGCTTTCATGTTTGGTTACATTCCTTTCATATATTTCTTCTACTTTTTAATTGATGAATCTATTGTTTTGGGGTCTTGTTGTCAGTCGATGTTTCTTATTTAGTATCTTCTATAATCTCAATTGAATCCTTTGGTTATCCCTACTATTGATTCATCTTGTGCACCTTCTTCCTCTTCTTACGTCCTTTCACAACCATATATAAAATATCACGTCTTAACATGACATAACATGACATAGAAATAGGGTATGCTAGGTTTAGTAAAAAAAAAAAAAGAATTAATTGAATTAGTGAAATCCTCACAGAAATTGAAAATGAAAACTACTCTTTAATGATGATGATATTGACCCGAACATAAGGTTCTTTTTATTGAAGTAGACACATAGTTTCAAATTTTAGCTAATATTTACAATTTGATCCCATGTTTTCTCAAAATCAATTCCCGGGGGAAATAAGTTCATAGCTCATGCAAGTGATCGATGTAGACGTCAACATTTTTTTAAGGTGGTCAAAAAAAACCTACTAAATTTAATCCAATCACTAATTGATCTTTCGAACTAAAGAAAATTTGGATCCAATATAGATCTTACCACAATATAAAAAAAAAAAATAGAATGAATCTAACAATCTCATTTTAAAATCATGATTTACTAAGTGAACAAGACCGTTTCCAAACTGAGTACTTGGTTAGAGATGCTAATGGATAGATGACTATTTTTGTTTGTACCACTCATGGATTCCTCTACAGTTTCAAGCAGTACAAAGGGAAATTTTTATGTTGGACTTTAAATTTCCAATTTGATGCACCAAATCACAAGCTTGTTGTTATTTATAAGTTTGAAAGGTGGTGGTTCAAGTTATGGTGCCATCAAATTGGGCCAAGACAAAACGTTCTTTAAAAGTGCATTAATGCACAAGTGATATGTATGCGTTATAAAATCCAATCTAAACTTTTAAAATTCTATATGTGTGAAAATTTTGAAAGCAAAGGGGATGATTTGAGAAATATACCAACTTAATGATCGATATTTGTTCTCACTATCTTTTATAGAAGGAGGAAATTATTTGGGCATCAGATTTGATCATGTAACCATAACTAGAGTTCATCAGGAGAAGGCATGATTCAAATATTTTGACCAACTAGGAAATCATGATGCATTATGAACATTAAGTGGAAAGGAGTCTTGGTTTAGAAAATACGGTCAATTACAATCAAACTCTAATTTTTTTTCGAAAGAAAGACCTCTTTTTCAGAAGCAAGAGTTTGAAGATTACATGGAGGCTTGAGAAGGTCAAAGAAGTGAACAAACATTAGTGGCAAGGGAGGTCGATTTGAAAATTGGGGCTTGATTGAAAAATTGTAACCCCTTCTTGCAAATGTTTGATGGGGAATTATCGATTTCAAGATTGAACCCGACCGCCAAATTATACGGATTATAGGATCTTTGGTGATGTGAGGGATTGATTTGGAAATTGAGCCGATTGCAGATTTGGACCTTAAAATGTTCAACCTAAAGTTTAAAGAGGAGGTAGAATAACAAAAGATCGTCTAAACAAAAACCAAAAGTTTGAACAATTCAAATGTTTAAATGAGGGTGTAATTCAGAAATCACCATTAATCTCCAAATTCGGACAAGGCTTAATAAAGGGAAGTGAGGTTAGGGACCAATTTTGAAGTTAGGCCTGATTCAAAAATTAGAGGAAGACAAGTTCAAAGATAAGAAGAATGGTGTTCGATTGGAAAATTGGGAAGAAGTTCGAAAATCGAAAGGAATGGATGGGCTAGATTTGGGAATCGAGCCTTATTTTGAGGTTTGGGAGTGAATGTTAGAAAAAAGAAAGATAAGAAAGAAAAGATCATTTGAAGAGTTCAAACAAAAAGAATTGGGTTAAAAGGTAAAAAAACTTTAATAAAAAAGAAATGGAAATGAAACTAAGAAAAAATAAAAAGTTGAGGAAAGGGGCTTGATTTGAGAAATCATAGAAAAATTCAAAAGGTACTTCCTACTTAAAAACCTACTAAATGAAAACATCAACTCAAGTCAAAAGGAATGAGACTTAGTCATAATCAATATAGTGAAACATGGAGGCTAGTGTAACTTATTCGTTTCAAAAGAATTGAAAAAAAGTAGGCTACAACACAATAAAGATCAATATAAATCCAAAAAGAAAGAGAAAAATGAGGACCTATGTTTTGCTCAAAACTTAAGGGGGGTGTTGAGAGTGGGGAAAGTGTACCCTTATACTTGGATCCTGAGTCGGTGAAGAAATGAGCCCTCACATACATATGGAATGACTCCGGTCCAAATTGTCATGAGTGATCAACAAGCTAAAAAGAGTTATGTTTTATTTACTATGGTATGATTGATTTTGATCTTTAGGGGATCTTTGTTCCTAGCACTAGTTTAACATGAGCTAAAACAATCTCCAATATATGGAACAAAGCTAGTTTAACATGAGCTAAAACAATCTCTTTTCTTGACAATATATGAAATTATTAATATAGGGATGTGGGTTTTGCTTGCATTTCATGTATATGTATTATGATTTTATTAGTAAGTCAACTCTCTGATGCATGCTTAGTATAGAAGATTGAGATGCTTATACTAATTAAGTTATCATGATTGTAATTGTAATGATACAAAGAAACATTTTTCTAATTTGTAAAAAAAATTGTAAAATACTAAAAAATAAATAAAAAAATAATAATAATAAAAATAATAATTCTATGCAATAATAATTATTATTGGTAAGGTTGAAAATTAAAAAAAAAATAAAAATCATTAAACAAAGTGGTGAAAAAATTTATTAAGATTAAAGATTTATAATTTTTAGAAAAAAATCTTTATCAAAATTCGGATAGGCATAGTTCAAAGTGAAGAATAAACATCTGGCCCACCTTTATGCGTATACATGATGCTGGGTTGTTGTACAAAACCCATTCGTATTCCCACGCTCTTCCTGTTTGTTCACCTACAGGTCGCTCATCATTCAAACCTACACGCGAAGGACTGAGGTGATATTTGAACCTCTATTGATCCGCCACTTGCTTCATTAACTTCCACCATTTGCTCCTTTGCTTCCATAATTGACAACCAATGTGTTGATCTGAACGCTGTACAATCACGACAAACGCTCTTTCGCGCACATGGCCTTGATGCAGGAGGTAGCATTGCCCTGTCTAAATGTTTCACAAAGTGCAGGAAATGGCAGAAACAAAATATGAACTATGACGCTACAAATTTGCAGCACTGTTAGTCGACAGGAGGGAAACAAGTGTCTCAGAAAATCTGAATTCTGTTTGCAGGGATTTATTTCATTTCTCTATTGGTTGTTTACACAGGAGCTTTGCAGCTCTTCAACGATGGTTATGACACATTACACATTTTTTTTTTTATCTCAGTTGGCTGCTTTCACCGGAGCTTTGCAGCGTTTTGAATTGTGGTAACGATACAGCCGACATTTTACCTCTTGAAGTGCGATAAAGGCATAATTCATTGATATATATTTGAGGTGCATTTTAGCAAAATATTATTGGTGTATGATAAAAAAAAATAGCATTTCAATTATTTTATATAGAAGTGAAGTTTCAGGTTGAAGTATATCTAGAGAATTTTGAAGAAAAATGGAAGAAATCTAAAAGAATTTTATAGTTTTTAATTTCAAAATCAAGGACAATACATCCTATCCTATCATTTTCATAGATGCAAGTCTTTCCTCCATTGATAACGTGGTACGACTATATACTTAATGTACAAAAACAAGATAAATAACGTGGATGACAAGAGGCTCCCAAAATTTCTTCAAATTATAATCAATATAAATGTCGAATCTTGGCTAAATCATTGGAAAATACAAGAAGAAGTCATCATGTAAAATATGAATAATATTACAAATACTATCACTTTTAAATTTAAGGAAATATGTGATGGGAGAAATAATTAGTGGATTAAAGGAAATCAAGATACTACAAGGAGGTGGTCAACCTTAAGTTAGAAGATCAAAATTATCTAGGAGTTTTGAAAAGTGCAAAGAAGAAAATCAACATTGCTAGAATAAGAACAAACTATCACCAGTGACATAGTGAAACTGGAAGTTAGAGAACTAGGAAAGCACTATGGGATGAGAGAATCTGCCACCTTTGTGACACAATGCTGGTAGAAGATGAAAAACAATTTCTCTTGGATTAGCCTCCTTATATCGATATTAGATACTGATTTAAAAATATTTTCCACATTACCAACCTTCCTGACCTCTTAAGTCATCAAAACTATGGTGTTCTGGGGAGACTTCTATCAATGCTTTTTGAACATAGAAATAAAATTTTAAATAAATTAAATTAATATATTACTTTCTTAAGGTCAAATATACCAATTGATCTTAATGGACGTTAATATTCATTATCATCATCATGTTTGTACATACACAGTTTTTATATATATATTTATAATTTTTATAATAATAATATTAATACTCTATATTTAAAAAAAAATTAAATACAAATTACAATAATTTTTTACATGATAGGGAGATTGGATATATATACTTAATATAATCATTGTTATATATTTAAATTTTTTTATAAATATGGTATTCCTATTCAAATATTGTTACTTATTTTTATATATGTATTGATATCTATTTTAAATGATAAAAAAATCATATTTAAGATATTTAATTCCTTTTTATATTTGATAGATTCAAAATTGAGATGGATTTATGGACAAATGGTATTGTAAAATATTTGAGTAGTAAACACTTCTTCACTTGGTTGAGAAAATTGTTGCTCCATATTATCCTCATTTTCAGCTATACAATGCTAATTATTCCCCTTTCTAACTTGTCTCTTCTATTCAAGTATCATTTTGTTTTTTTTTCTGCGGTTATTCTTGTGTTCTCTTTTTCTCCTTATCTTTTTCTTCAAATTCATTTTTAGCTGACATTTTCAGCTTCATCCTTAGCTTTCAACTTTTCATTCTCCAAATTATTTTTGTGTTTTTTCTCTACTTCTTCTCTTTTATTGGCCTCTTCATTTTCTTTAGATCTCCTTTTATAGTATTACTTATTTGCTAGCAAGTCATCTTTGGATTTAGCATTGACTTACTTTTTCTTTTCCAACTCCTCTTTCTTAGCATCTTTTTTGTGTGTTTCTTCTTTTCTTCTAACCTTAAATTTTTATTTTGATCTATCTAATGCTTCTAATATTCTCTTTTCCTATTTATTTCTTTTATCTTGAAGGGCTTTTCCTTTAGCAATGACCCTTTTAGCTTCTTCTTTATTTGTTCTCTCTTTTTTATCAGTAATAGCTTGCAAATTATTTAAAACCTCTTCATAAGTTAATTCTCTTTTAAAAGGTTTTCCATATTCATTCTCTTCATGTTGGTAGGGGAAGGATATCACAATATCGACTCTATTTTTTTCAATAATCCCCATGGGATCATGAATTCAGGTTCTTTCCAGTTTCAAATGATATTTAGCAACCTTTTCTCCTTCCATTCTAGCCCAAGTAGAATTTATTAGTTCGTACATTGTTACATACAATAGATAAGTTGTGAATAATTTATTTTTATAGGCATGCACTAAAATGATGTAGAGAATTTTGGTATCCTAGGTATGCATTAAAATTATTTAGAGAAGTATAGTCTCCTAGGCATGCATTAAAATGATGTAGAGAAGTCTAATATCCTACTTCTTGATTGTACCACTCATGGATAGATGACTATTTTTGGTTGTACCACTCATGGATTCCTCTACAGTTTCAAGCAGTACAAAGGGAAAATTTTATGTTGGACTTTAAATTTCCAATTTGATGCACCAAATCACAAGCTTGTTGTTATTTATAAGTTTGAAAGGTGGTGGTTCAAGTTATGGTGCCATCAAATTGGGCCAAGACAAAACGTTCTTTGAAAGTGCATTAATGCACAAGTGACATGTATGAGTTATAAAATCCAATCTAAACTTTTAAAATTTTATATGTGTCAAAATTTTGAAAGCAAAGGGGATGATTTGAGAATTGATACCAACTTAATGATCGATATTTGTTCTCACTATATTTTATAGAAGGAGGAAATTATTTGGGCATCAGACTTGATCATGTAACCATAACTAGAGTTCATCAGGTGAAGGCATGATTCAAATATTTTGACCAATTAGGAAATCATGATGCATTATGAGCATTCAGTGGAAAGGAGTCTTGGTTTAGAAAATATGGTCAATTACAATCAAACTCTAATTTTTTTTCGAAAGAAATACCTCTTTTTTAGGAGCAAGAGTTTGAAGATTACATGGAGGCTTGAGAAGGTCAAAGAAGTGAACAAACATTAGTGGCAAGGGAGGTCGATTTGAAAATTGGGGCTTGATTGAAAAATGGTAACCCCTTCTTGCTAATGTTTAATGGGAAATTATCGATTTCAAGATTGAGCCCAACCGCCAAATTATACGGATTATAGGATCTTTGGTGATGGGAGGGATTGATTTGGAAATTGAGTCGATTGCAGATTTGGACCTTAAAATGTTCAACCTAAAGTTTAAAGAGGAGGTAGAATAACAAAAGATCGTCTAAACAAAAACCAAAAGTTTGAACAATTCAAATGTTTATATGAGGGTGTAATTCAGAAATCACCACTAATCTCCAAATTCGGACAAGGCTTAATAAAGGGAAGTGAGGTTAGGGACCAATTTTGAAGTTAGGCCTGATTCAAAAATTAGAGGAAGACAAGTTCAAAGATAAGAAGAATGGTGTTCGATTGGAAAATTGGGAAGAAGTTCAAAAATCGAAAGGAAGGGATGGGCTAGATTTGGGAATCGAGCCTTATTTTGAGGTTTGGGAGTGAATGTTAGAAAAAAGAAAGATAAGAAAGAAAAGATCATTTGAAGAGCTCAAACAAAAAGAATTGGGTTCGAAGGTAAAAAAGCTTCAATAAAAAAGAAATAGAAATCAAACTAAGAAAAAATAAAAAGTTGAGGAAAGGGGCTTGATTTGGGAAATCATAGAAAAATTCAAAAGGTACTTCCTACTTAAAAACCTATTAAATGAAAACATCAACTCAAGTCAAAAAGAATGAGACTTAGTCATAATCAAGATAGTGAAACATGGAGGCTCGTGTAACTTATTCATTTCAAAAGAATTGAAAAAAAAGTAGGCTACAACACAATGAAGATCAATATAAATCCAAAAAGAAAGAGAAAATTGAGGACCTATGTTTTGCTCAAAACTTAAGGGGGGTGTTGAGAGTGGGGAAAATGTACCCTTATACTTGGATCCTGAGTTGGTGAAGAAATGAGCCCTCACATGCATATGGAATGACTCCGGTGCAAATTGTCATGAGTGATCAACAAGCTAAAAAGAGTTATGTTTTATTTACTATGGTATGATTGATTTTGATCTTTAGGGGATCTTTGTTCCTAGCACTAGTTTAACATGAGCTAAAACAATCTCTATTCTTGACAATATATCGAACAAAGCTAGTTTAACATGAACTAAAACAATCTCTTTTCTTGACAATATATGGAATTATTAATATAGGGATGTGGGTTTTGCTTGAAATTCATGTATATGTATTATGATTTTGTTAGTAAGTCAACTCTATGATGCATGCTTAGTATAGAAGATTGAGATGCTTATACTAATTAAGTTATCATGATTGTAATTGTAATGATACAAAGAAACATTTTTGTAATTTGTAAAAAAATTGTAAAATACTTTTATATAAAAAAATAAAAAATAAAAATAAAAAAAATTCTATGTAATAATTATTATTAATAGTTAGGTTGAAAATTAAAAAAAAAAAAAAAAAATCATTAAACAAAGTGGTGAAAAAAGTTATAAAGATTAAAGATTTATAATTTTTAGAAAAAAATCTTTATCAAAATTCGCATAGGCATAGTTCAAAGTGAAGAATAAACATCTGGCCCACCTTTATGCGTATACATGATGCTGGGTTGTTGTACAAAACCCATTCGTATTCCCACGCT
>SNQJ01S0106188.1:30323-41998 GCA_010110895.2 Picea sitchensis | reverse complement strand
CCTGGTTTGGGAAGCCCAGATCTATGGCCAAGGATTGATTCCGAACCCCCCCCCCTTGTCGTTCTACCTTTAATAGGGGGAGGTGGTCCGGAATGGGTGGTTTCATGTGGGCCCCCCTAAAATCCCCTTGTCACATCTCTGACTCCCTCCAATTATCGCCTTCCACCATGTGTCTTCCTCTTAACGCCATTCTAGCCTAACATTTTTCCCATTTCCTTGCTCCCACCTGTCATCTCCTGCTAGATGTTCCTCCCCGCATTCTTCCCTCGGTTGCCACTTCCCCCCATGTCATATTCCTTTTCCATTTTATCCTCCTCCTCCTCCTTCCATGTGCCTCTCTCCTGCTCCACACCACTTCCACCTGTGTCATGTCCTCACTCCCCGACCTGTCACATTGCAGCCTCCTTGTCACCTTCTCGTGGCACATCGCCTCATCATCTGGTGTCACAGCCTCCGTTTCTTCGCCACATGGTGCTTCCACCTCAACACCTCTCATATCACCCTCATAGTGTTGATGCCATCGCCCCTGTCAGACCCTCATCCACATCCGCCATATGAGTCCCCTCATAGCAGTCCAATGAAGCAGCAAAATCCAAAGGGAGACTGCCACGTCCTGCAAGTGCAGAATTGACCAAGCCATGCCTGATCCCGAGAAAGAAGTTATTGAGGTAGTTGATGGTGGTTGAATGTCGTCTCCTTCCATAAATAGAAGGCCAGGAAAGGACAAAGCGTAGAGGCAAATTGTCAGTCTATCCTGATAAAGATCGCGTCTGACAGAAGACTGTATGGGAAGTCTACCCAACATCTGCATGGGTAGCCTGACAGAGAAGCTCCTCGACATCAAGCATTGAACTCATGACGTGATCATGCCTTCAATGCCCGAGTCAATTCCAAGTATATGTAGGCATTTTTGCCATTTTTTTAGGTATCGATGGTAGAGAAAAGCTCCCGAATGTAAAGCTTTAACAAAGCCTCTGATTCTCTGGTTCTAGAATGATATTTTGAGATTTCTTGTTTAATGGCGGCCAGTCTCCTCCTTTCCTTTTTCCTTTGAATCTGAAGCCTGGGTATGGATGATCCAGTCGGGTGTTTTTGTAACTATATAATGCATGTTTGATTGTATTAGTTCTACAAAGTTTGAGGTTTACTTTGAAGTTTCTCTGGTCTGAGAGGATCTCATATCTGAGACTTTTCCCCTTTCTTTTCTTTCACTTACTCACCACTATGCAAATTTACTGGCTTAAGTTAGATCAAGACCTCGCATGTCCTTGTTATTCCAACCCATTTTTCTAAGTGAGCAATATTGTTCAAAGTTTACTTCCATTTGATCACCCCCTTTTAACAAATTGTGACATAAATTGATGGGCCTCAGGCTTACTCCTACTGCAATCCAGGAGTGACTTCTGACGCCAACATTTATGGCACCGTTTCCATGGACGAAGTTGAATATTTTCCCCTGGATTGAATGACATTGAGTCTTTGATTCTGAAGGTGCATAAGGCATCAGGGCCCTTGAAGATTGCCACTATGCACCTAACAACTCCACTATTTCCACTTCACTGTTTCAGCTGTGGCTACTTTTAGCACACTTGAAAGCTAACCCAGAGGTGAGTTTTTGAGAAGGTTTCAATAGTTGCTTTCTCAGCTTAAGAAGTTTCCTGGGAGGAAACAACATTAGGATCTAGCCTCTGATGGTGAACAAAGACCAGACACATTCAAAGATGCGCATCTTTCACCTGGTAACTCCATGATCCGAGGATCGGTCGACGACCCCACTAATTCGATATGGAAAATATCTTAGCTCAAAGGTTGGCTTTCTGTGACTTTTCCCAGATAGATGGTTTTCCTAATCCACTGCCAGATAGAGATGAATGGGAAGATATCCTCCCTGAATTTCAAGAAAAATTTTGGAGGTACCAGCTGAGCATTTACTTGACTTTCATGAGGTTATTCATCGACTTAATATCATGCATGAAGATGTCCAGATTAAGCTTTTTAAGTATTCATTAAAGGGAGCTTCTCTTGATTGGTGTCGATCTCTTCCCACTGCAAGCATCCATTCTTTGATAGGTTTTCATACATCTTTCAATTCATTTTGTAAAAATTACTTCCCAGTTGAGTGTTTGTATGAAAATTGTTGTGATGAGTTTTCTTTGCTTCATAAAGCCTCTGTCGGCCCTGAAGACCATGTTTGTAATGAAGCTTTTACTATGGAGGAAAGCATTTTCTATGAAAATCTAGAGGCATTGGATGATATTAATTATGTTAGCCCTAGCATGGAAGCATCTGACATCATTTCAGATACATCTGTCCCTTTAGATGTTCATAACAATCAACATGCCTCTTGTGAGAATTCTGAGTTTATAGAGAAGATGTTGTCTATAGTAGATGGCTCTCTTGAATATAGGGTTGAAGTAGATATTCCTAGTAGCCTGGCTTATGATGGCGAAGACCTTCTAGTTTTTAAAGAAGAGATGGTTGTGGAAGAGGATTCTTCTCTTTTCCTTCAAGAGGTTTCCCATGATATATTTTTACCTAGGATTAAAGATAAAAATCTTATGTATGAACAACCAAAAGCAGCAGTTACCGTTGTCCCTGAAATGGATATTTTTGACAGTTATATTCTCGATGGGATCACTATTCTGGAGGTTGATCATAGAATTGAGGGGAAACCCCTTTTTGATGAATATTCTAGTGATGATGAGCAGCAAGCTTATTCTACATTTGATCACTATGAAGACACTCACTGACATGACAAAAAGAAGAGCTTTCCCATGGTCCCTATTTGTGATGATTATGAATCTGATCCTTGGGAGATCCATGGAGAAGAGGAGGAGGAGCCAAAGATGCAGTTTATAGAATACGCAGAGCTAGTCAGCGAGCAGACACCGCCTGAGATTAGTCAACCTACATCAGATATCCACCCACCTATTCTTACCAGAGATATTCAACCACACGTGAACAACTGTGTAGCAAAGGAGGCTGCATGTCGCCCATTTTCTGGAGTTTGCCACTGGTCCTATGAGCCTGTGAAGGAATACATGAAGTTGTATTTCCTTCACAATTTGGAGCCGCCCTATTTCATCTTGACTTCAGCCTATAAGGAGGAGTTGAAAAGTGTAACCATTCTGCTGTTGTTACACATGATTTTGGTCATATTGGTGAGGGATTAACAATGGTGTATTCAGGCTCCCAACAAGGAATTTTTGCCTGAGAAAAGTGGATCTTGTCTCCTTCCAAAAAAATATTTTCAAAGTGACTTCATAGGCTTCATATGGCCTAGGGTGCGAGAATCCCTCATTCTCGCAGACCACCTTCACTTAGGGTGCAAACTTCTCGCAAGTTTGCTCCATACACAGGGTGCGAACCTGTTTTTAAGCTTGGAAAAGAGAAGAGGTCTCGACGGTTCTAGACGGGAATCTTCTAGAAAATGAGTTGGCATTCATATGGTTGTCATTTTACTGACTTCTCATATTTGATGGGATCATCCTCATCCATGTAACCATCTCTCCTTCTCCTATATATTGAAAGTTTTCTAATGGAAAAGGTTAAGAAAGATTGAATGAAGAATTGGTGAAAGAATTGTGTGAAGAACCNGCGGCATGTCCCTTTCCCATAAAGTCACTCTTACTTTATTGTGTAATTCCTTGATCATATGCATAAGTTGACGTTGAATACATTTTGCTATCTTCACTTTGGTTGGTTTGTGTTGTCTTGGTATTGACCTCACGAGAGCACCGGAGCGAAGTGGGAGCAACAGAGACCTATAGGAAGAGATATAAAGGTATGTCACTTATTCCTCCCTATAAGCAGATTCAATGATTACAACTTAGGGAAAGAGTCATGTCTTGTCCTATTTTGTTCTAGATCTAGTTGGATCTAGGGAGATCTGTTAGTGTCTGCACCTACCGATTAGTCCAATAACAAATTGGCGATTCCACTAGGGAAACAACCCAGATTTTAGTGGTTTTTGGTGTTTTTCCTTGGCCATTTTTTCTTTCCTTACCTTTTTTCATTTCTATCAATCTCTGAGTCTTCAGGAGACCCTGACAGACTCTCTAGGTCCAGAAGTCCCTTCAAAAATTTTGTCCTTTTTCCAAATTTTGCCTAGTTTCAGGACTTCTCGCACTAAACCCTTCTATAGCCTTCAAGAACCCCTTGAGTTCACACTCTGCTTTTCAGTCCAGTACGAGATTCTCGCACTCTTCTTGTGACCAACCTGCGAGAATGCTCCATTGTCGCACTGTACACCATTGCTATCCTACGAACCCATTTGCAAATTTTTCGTATTAAGGCTTTTTGTATGCTCAGATACCCAGATTTGTATGTGTGTCTGAAGAGAACTTCTTGGGCCACTGATTGATTGTTTCTTGGCTTCAGATTTCGTGAACGATCAGTCTTCAGAAATCAAAGACTCTTCTTGTTCATTTTTTCTCAACTGTCATCTCTTGACCTTTTCTTAGCAAGGATATAATCTCTGATCCTGGAATTTGAGTGCTTGTTTGGTTAGGATCTGGTGATCGGTTTAAAAGTTGGGATTAATTATCTTTCTCAATTTCCCATTTCTTGGAAAATTGTTGCCCTCATGCATTTGAAAAGACTAGCCTTGTTTTCTTGTCTTTTTTGTTTTCATTGAAAGATTGGTTTCGGTTTCTATATATTTATTTTCATTAGTTATTGGTTTTCCTTAGTTCCACCACCGTTGCGTGGTCCTTTTTGAAAAGTAAAAAACATTTTTCTTTTTAAAAGAAATTTTTATTTTGAAAATATTGGAAATCAATTGTTGAAATAGAACAAATAGAGAATTGGCATTGTTCGTGATTTGTTGATATTGCATTTCAAAGAAGATTGTATATCGTAGTTCAAGATTGTTCCAGAAAACTTGTCTTTCCCTCCTGTAAATAGGATTCATCGAATGAGAATTGATATATTTCATTCCTATCTATGCATTGTTGGGTCAGAGTCTCATACAACATCGGTTTCATTTCCATCACCTTTGAGTAACAACAACCTTTAATAATATTGCGCAATTTTTTAAATTTAATTAGTAACTCTTTTATGGGACTTTATTACACCAACATTAGCTAGGTTAGAGCTTTGGAATAGGCAGAGAGATACACTCTCCAAAGCACAAAACACACAATAGAATCTTTTGGTAACGAGTGTCAAATTCCATTTGCAACATTTTGTCCTGGGAAGCCCTTCTCACACAAGGGTCAAACCCAAGGTCGCATTGATATCGACAGAGTTACTCACCCTGCTTTGTTGATGTCGGTGTAGAGATTGCACATATTATGGGGGTCACTTGGAGGTATACCCACAATGATGAGTGGAAGCCTCTCAAACTGATTTTGGGCTAGATACCCTGCCCTTGCGTGTGGATCAGACTGTCGACTGTCCCCCCAGGCTTTATCATTGTTGATGGTAACCTTAGTGGCCTATATTCTTAGGGTCTTACATAAGGTGAATGTGAAGGGGCAAGTCTTCATGGTACCTAGAATCGACGTTGGACAAACTCACTCGGGCTCCTTGGAGGGTATACCCACGATTATGTGTGAGAGCTTGCACCAGGGTGTAAGTCTGTTAAGCAAGTCGTCAACGTAACTTTTCCACCCTAGGCCAGCCCCTTCTTGTCTCATCATTGCAACGTTGGATTTCATCACCAACTAGTGACTTCGGAATTAGAAGGTCTTGTTTGTTTGGTTTTGCTTCCTAGATTTTTTACTAGCATGTGATGTTTGTTTACCCAAGTTGACCATAGAATTCTCTTCGTTAGTTTTTTAATTCGTTCAAAATTGACCCTCCAAGTCGTTCACGTAGAATGCAGGGCTTACCCCCAGAAAATCTGGAAGGTTCTCAACCCTTGCCTACTAACTCACCGAAGGGCTCTCCTCAACAGAGTGAAGTCCAATACATCACCACTCCATAAGTGGAAAGAACTGAATCTCTAGAATGGTTCTGAATTTCCAATTCTCGAGAGGAATTTCAACTTCACCCCGACTCCGAGAGACATATTTTGCGACTGACTTCTTCCAGAGAGCTAGTTGTTCAGTCTTCTGGTCCCTGGATCACCAACTGGACCTTTCCTAGGAACTAATGATCAAGATCCTTTTTGGGCTACCGACATTTTTAGACGGGACCTCTTTGGCTCGAGAGTCTTCACACCAAATGGCCCATTACACAGATACTACGAGTCTTCACACCAAGATTATCGTGGTTAGCCAAGCCCCCATTGGCACACCGATTTCTCCCATAATCATTCCGACACTTCCACTCAGATATCGTGCGTTGAATGCCTCTATTCTTGTTCCTAAGCAAATCACATCCGGAACTTCTGGTGGTCCCACTTCTTCTGAACACTCTCCTCCTGGTTTCATTCTGACACTTCCTCCACCCCCTTTCAGAGGACCTTTTCCATCCTCTATCAGAGGCATTGATCCTAGTGGCACCATTCCGTCATTCACACCAAATTACCAGATTCTTGTTGGTGGACAATTTCACCAAGGAGGCTTGAGTCAACCCCCCCTTCCAGGTCAAATCCCAATTGGAACCCAAATCCAAATTGGAACACAACCCCCGATTGGAACAAAACCCTCGATTGGAGGACAACCCCCACCGACCCCACCCTATGGACAAAACATACCTCCATCCTTGACCCAGTATTGGAATCATCTGATACAAAATAATCCTCAATCGACTAGGGGGAAACAGCCTCCAGCTACATCTTTTATACCTCCCGGTATAGTCCAACCATATCCAGGTATGTCTAATCCTATATGGGGCTCGAACGCTCAACCCCATGCCCCTGTTCAAGGGTACAATCCCATGAATTACTTGCCTCCACAACCACCACTGAATCTGCCTGGATCTTTGCATTATATGCAAACTGCGTATGGTCCAACTGGTTTACTGATTGGACTCCCTCCCCAAAGCCACCAGTACCTGCATGTGAATAGACAGTTACCTTTCTTATCCACCCTAGACCTCCCAGATCTGTCGAGGATTTTAAATGATCTGATCCGTCACTCTCCCCAATGGCCCGCTATACCATCCAAACTACCATCTGACATCCCTAAATTCGATGGAAAAGTGGGAGAGGACCCGAACAATCACGTAATGAATTTTCACCTTTGGTGCTCATCCAACTCCTTGATCGATGACTCTATTTGTTTATGCCTTTTTCAACGAACTCTCACAGGTTTTGCCGCGAAGTGGTATATAGAATTACCACGAGGTTTCTTTGCCAACTTCAACACCCTTGCTATGGCTTTCCTAACCCACTACCAGTTACCAATCTGTTATGAAACGGGGATCGATATTTTGAGTTCTTTCAAACAAAAAAAAGCCACTCATATCTCCAATCACATTCATGAGTGGCGACGAAGACGACATCTCATCAAACTCGAACTTCCCAATCAGTTGCTGGCAGAGTGGTTCATGAAATCATTCGTGAATGACATCGGTCATGACATCACCATGGGTGGAGTTGTCACAAAAGAACAGGCCATTAGTCATGCTCAATACCTTGACCTCGTTTACTCACAAACGGGTACTCTTTATGACTTACTCCCTAATGTGCCCCGTCCTTCTACTTCTTCCACTTCAACTACTCCTGCTGCTTCTCATGCAGTCGACGGTGTGATTGGCACTTTCCATGCCTAACCACATTCTTCCTCTAGCAACAACCCCATACCCATTTCTTCTAATGTTCAAAATGCTCCGTCTCCTACCCCTCCCACTGGAAAGACTTTTGAGGTAAATGTTGTCCAATCTACCCCCACCAGTAAAAACAAATCCAGAAAAGGAAAGGGTAAGAATAAGGAGGACAAAAATAATTCGCAAGAAGAGAGAACCAAAACACTACCTGTTGATGATAGGGATAAGCGCAAAACCCGATGCCCTTGTCTTATCTGTGGTGATGATCACTACACGAAGGATTGTCCACGACGAGCCGAGGTTACTAAGTTCATTCAAGGGACCATGAAACCACCCACTCCAGTCATCTTGTCACAACCCTTCCCTTCTCAACAATAGGCCCAATTGGTCATTCATGACCAACCATCCCCCTCCACTGCATCCTATGTCTTAATGTGTACAGGTGATTCAAATCAAAGTGACATCACACTTACCACTCAAGCCAAAGATTATTCTTCCTCCAAAGAGAAGGTTGATGCTACACCTCCTTTGTTGGTCCAACCACCTCCTTTGACTCCACCTACCAATGGTCCTCCTCATCTCGAATGACCAAGCCTCGACACAGTCCTTCGTCCTCTTCCAAAGGGCATCATTCAGAAATCGGCTTTCAATCCTCATGCACTTGCTTCCCAGAACTACAGTATTGTTGAAGATCTTGTTGGCAAATGTTTAAATAGGTAGCGTATTCTTGTCATTGATGGCAAGAACAGTAGTGAAGATGGCATGAGTACAGAAACAATGTAACAGATGGGCATCAAAAGTATTTTAGGAAGAAGTTGTAGAGCAAGCTCGATAAGTTCAGAAGAGATAGTGCAGAGGATTGTTGGCAAGTTTAACAGGCAAAGTGATCTTGTCATTGATGGTAGGATCAGAGTGTGCATCGATGGAAAAACAGGAACAAAGTAAGCTCAAGAGGAATTAGCGCAGAGTCAAATGCAATGCATAGGTGTGCACCAGGGATGAGGTTAACTCACTACTAAAGCTCAAGAGAGATAGTGTACTCAGGATCTCAGGTGGATCAAAGGTCAAGGCCCTTGACACTTATAAATTCTTCCAAATAAGGAGGATGAGTAAGCTCGGGAGGAGAAGCATCAGTGATCGTTGGATCTCTTTCAAAATTCTCGAAAGAAGGAGGATCGTCAGATCTATTTGTAGACAAGAAGAACGTGCAGAAGAGGAGGACAGATCTTAGGCGTCATATCTGAGCATAAGATACGACCATTGCTGGATCAGGGAGAACCTGCACATTATTTAAAGTGCACGATTGAAGCGATGGTCCAACTCCATTTCAGAGTTTTGGCTATTGGGATTTCGGATATCGGGAGATGGAAATGTCAAGTTTCTTTACAACATGAGTCCCGAAATCACGAAATGCGAAATCCAAAAACAGACACGTCAGCAAACCACGTCAGCTAAGAACGCGTGGCACAACCAGGCAATGACAAGTGTCAAGATGGTTCAACATCTTAGGCACATGTAAGTCATGAATCAGAGTGATGTGTGGTAGTTATTAGACACGTGTCAATCCACATGTGACATCAACAGGTTTACATCACTTTGGGGTTTTTCGAATCAGGACTTGGAGAGTCAAGAAACAATACCACAGGAATGCCGAAATCACGAAATGTGAAATCACAAAATGATCTTGACCATCAGATCACCAAGGAATGTGGATCATTGATCAAGCATGAATAAGGCCTGTGAAGTGTCAAAATCAAAAAAAGATCTGAACCATTGGGTCCATAGGACATGTGGCGAAAGATCGTCATGACATTGACTGGAAATTCAAAGGAAAGGGTTTTGATCTTAGACATCAGATCAAGGTTTGATCTTAGCCGTCAGATCAAGGTTTGATCTTGACCGTTGCTCTAACTCCATCTTGGAGTATCGGCTATCATGACTTGGAGTGATGAGACCCTTCATCACAGGAACTGCAAGATGAAAATTCACAAAGAGATCTATACTATCAATACACCAAGATTCTGGACCGTTGATCCAGCTCCATCTCGGAGCTTCGCCTATCGCGACTTGGAGTGATGAGAACCTTCATCTAAGGAAAAGAGATATGCGAGATCGCGATAATATATGGACCGTCGAATCTATGGAGATTTCAACCGTCGATCAAACTCGATGAAGTTTATAAACTCGCGAAATATGAAGCACCTATTTGGCATAGCCTATGGTCACCACCGGTGGTCACGAGAAGGGAAGGAGTCAGTTCAGATAAGCTCCATTTCAGGGTTTCAGGGATCGCGACTTGGAGAGTCGAGATGCCTCATCTCCAGATTCATGAAATGAGAAATCGTGAAAGCACTTTATGCATAAGTGCGTGGTCTCAGCTGGTGGTCACACCATCGAAGAGCTGAAGAGAAGAGTATGTGCAGACAAGCTCCTTTTTGGCGTTTCGGGGATTGCGACTTGGAAAGTCGAGAAACTTCACAAGGGAATTAATGAAAAGGAAAAATGTGAAATCGTGAAAAGCACATTATGAACAAGCACTTGGTCATGGCCATGGTCATATCAAGGAAGGAGCTAGCACGAAAAATCTCCATTTCGGAGTTTCGGAGATCGCGACATGGAGACTCAAGATGTCTCATCATAGAATCTCCGAATTGCAAAAGTGCAAAACGGGTAAATAACACAAGAACCCATTAGAGTTAATCCAATGATGGAGGTGAACATGAGCACGATAGAAGGGCTAATGCTGACCCTCACAGTGTAACTGCTAGAAACCATTGATGGTTTCTACCAGAGGAGGCGAAGAGACTTCTGTGTGATTTCCAGAGGAGCTGAAGAGTTACATGGAATCTGCCAGTGGAATGAAGACGATTCATGGAAGAAATTGACAGCTGGATGAGGGTTGGAGCTCATAACTGAAATAGAAAGTATGAGCTCGACTGTAATAGAGAAGATGAAGAGTCTCAACTGCCAAAGAGAAAAAGGGATCTCGGCATAACACCTAGTGATGATAAACATAGGGGTTGAACTGCCAGAGAAGTTGAAGAGTCGCGATGATGATCACACAGAGCAATTGAGATGTGGAGGAGATTGGCGCGGTATGAGCATGCAAAGGAATGGCGAGTATGGCATGCACAATATGCACAAAATCTATATATATACACGGTACAGAGATGAGAAAGGGTTGTTATTGCTGTTGGAGTTGTTGTGGTTGTTGTTGTTGAAGGTGATTTATGTGTGAAGAAGGAGGAGAGTGCAGTAGCTGAATTGAACAGAAGAGGAAATGTGAAGTGAATGGACATGGCGCATAGATCATAAAAATCATAAGAATAGACAGCGCAAGTCATGTGTGCAGAAAGGCAGTGAGGCAGACAGAGTAACGAAATGAAGCAAAACAGTGATGAGTCTGGTAAGCCATTGTTGAACGTTATATCACTATAATAAGATTCAGTAGCAAAGATTTATATTTCAGGGTGAAAGGGAGGTGCTAGGGAGGACTATTGTCCTCATAGATTCAAGTGGGTGCTTGAACATAGGGATTTGTAGCCTCCATCTGGTTGCAGCCAGAGAAATCAGGGTGGCCTGGTGGTGCAAGGGAGAACTATTGTTCTTTGTTATACAGGTTGGTTGCCTGTATGATTGGAAGTTGGTGCTTCCATCCAGTTGGTGTTGGAAACACTCAGTGAGTTGGTGCTTCCTTCTAGTTGGTGCTAGAGAAACTAGGGAGTTGGTGCTTCCTTCTAGTTGGTGCTAGAGAAACCAGGGAGTTGGTTTTTCCTTCTAGTGGGTGCTAGAGAAAACAAAGATTTGGTGCTCTCAACAAGTAGCAGCTTGCAAAACTGAGGTTGTATCCTCATTATGAGTTGGTAATCATACGTATGATAATGTAAAGAATGTTAATATTACTTATCATATAAAGAAAAAGAGGTTTTTACCCTGTATGGGTTTCCTCAAGAAATATATGTCTCTGTGTTTCTCATATATGTGACTGATGTTGAATGTGCCGTTGTTTATTTCCCTGC
>SNQJ01S0106187.1:0-23532 GCA_010110895.2 Picea sitchensis | reverse complement strand
GTATGTATGTATGTATGTATGTATGTATTTCTCATGTTAGCAAAAGCGTGTGTGCGCTCCTGTTTCTAATAACATGTGTGTGTTATTTTTATTTCAATTTTTTTTTGGAACATAAACATGTTCTTATACATGTGTTTCTAAGGAACATGCACATGTTCTTGGGAATGTTCCTACATGGATTGATGAGTGGAGATTCGAGGTTTGCCGAACCTATCACATTAGGAACATGTGCACATTCCTAAAAACATGCACGTGTTCCTGTGAGTGCATGTTCCTACTCACCTCATAGAAACTCTTTCATCCACCAACTTTGTGTACTCACCTTATGGTCTCTTTCCAAACCTAAATAGTGAACACTTTTAATGTGTGATCTGACTAAATTTAAAGATTGTGGTAAATTTTCTTCACTGTTCGGAGTAATATCACTATGTTCTTGAGTCTTCATCCTTAAACAAATGATAATAATGGTGGATGAGCCTTGAGTACTGATATACTAATATCTTCTCTTCAATCATTCTGGATGTATCAATTTTACTATTTGGGACGATTCAAATTCACTATTAAATACATGATGGTAATATCTTCCCAAGATCACTCTAGCTTGATATGTGAGGGTATGATTTAACAGAAGAGTTCTTAATTTTTTTGATCAAAAAATTACTTAAGGATTTGAAGTCTTAGAGATCGATATGCACCTAGCTTGAAGAGTAAGAAACTTGTATGCCATGCCTAGAGAATGTGACTCTAAATGATGGGGGCTTAACTTACTAGTATATTAAGAAAACTTTAGCTCATTGATAAGGAGGAAATGCTTATCCCTTTTTGAGTTAGCTTAGACTAACAAACTTAGCCAACTGTATCCAATGGATGTTTGATTATGAATTCATGCTTTAGATCCAAGCTAGTAATTATGAACGTTAGTAAATTCGATTTTGTTGATGAATCCTCATATCTTTTCACCATGCATGTGATATGTGTCGAAGTGATTATCATTTTTCATGATGTTATGTTATCCAAAGCTAGTAATTAAGGAAGCTAGTAAATTTGTTTTTGCTGATGAATCATGATATTTGTTTACCCTGTATGTGATATGTGTTGAAAGGTTTATTATTTTCATGAGGTTATGTTATACATGGTTCCAACTATCATGTTGATGCAATACTATACTAATATATATTTGATAAAGATATGTGGATGTTATATTCTTATGAGAATATATCCTGATGTGATGACATCACGTAATTCCATGGAAATATTTATGCTAAGATGTTTCATGATGACATGCAGGAGCATGTGGTGATAGACAATTACGTTGTATTCTGATGATGACATGCAAGAGTCAACATGTGGATTCTTTCTTTGTTGATGTAATGACTAATGCATTGATTGCATGTTGTGAGGTGGTGATTGTCACCAATGGGCCGAGAGTGTCGTTTTATTTGATGATCTCGAGGGAGCCCATAAACATGAAGGATAACATTACAAATAAAATGTTATGGTCTAGGGAAAACTCAATCTACTACTTGTGCCAATAATATTTATGCCTTATATTGGAGTTGTGATGCCGAAGTCCCAAAAAATTGCTAGAGTTTTGTTGGTCGATGGTGTTGTGGGATTTTACTTCAATGTCTTGGGTTGTACCTAGTTGTTTTGGAGGGAGTTTAGGTTAGCCTTTTGATATGCCTAATGTATGTGAGTATCGATCCATATGCCTAGAAAATGAGGTCTCAAACCTTGGGGCTCCAGATAGACCGATAGGATTTAAGCCTAGTTTTGAAAATTGGGAAGGACTTCCCTGGTGTTGTGATGTCGAATTTTGATGTCTATTGTAGTCACTTGGGTGGCTTATACTAGTCCAGCAGAGGGTGTTGTGGAAGATACTAGAGCTAGTACAGGGTGTTGTGGAGGATATGGTGATCTAGTGAAAAACCTATAAGTAACATAATCAAAACTAACTTCGAGACAAAGTCCCTTGAAATAGGGGTGTATGTCATGCCCCATATTATTATTATATTTATAAATAAATAATAATAATAAAAATAATATTATAATATTCCTAAAATGGTCATAATAAGTACTTATATGAATACATAATAATAAAGAAATGTATAATAATTATTCTAAAGGGGGTTTCATAATAAGTACTTATTATGGATATTTGGGTAATTAATGAAAATGGTAAAATAAGTAACGACAAATATGGCGAAACCTAAAAATATAATAAAGAAGTAAATAAAGGATCCTAGGGGATCCAATTCTTTACCATGGATGGACTCTATAGAAAGAGGGGAAAGAAGGAGAAAAAAACATCTCTCCTTGATTGAGAACAAGGCTAAATAATTGTTGGATGGGTAGTTGATTGAGGGCTCCGGGTGCTATTGAAGGTTAGAGTAGCAAGGTCTATGGTTGGGTGGAGAGTCATCCCCCATTTTGTGGTTGTGTTTTTCTCCAGACCAAGGATACAGGTAACACTACACTCCCAAAGTCACCACTTATATGTATGTTGGCTCCTTCACGAAAGGTAAGCACCTCATGGGTGCTCCTATAGGTTAAGTAATTTGATTAGAGTTCTCTACGTTGGAATCAATGTATCTTTGAATTGCTAATTATCTTTACATTAATTGGGTAGTTATATTTGATTTAAATAGGAGCATTACAATTTTGAAGAAAATAAGGGGTATTATATATAGGAGATCCTCATGTGGATTGCATTCTCTAATATATTGCAAAATTGTTAGATAGCTTCCTAATTCAAATCTATCTTGTGGGAGATGGAAATAGCTATTCAAAAAAATTCCTTGATAGTTTCCCACCATAAGACAATCATTATACTCTTTAGTTTTTTAATGATTTAGTCACCATAACCTTCAAGCATAAAGTTCTTTGGATTTACTTAGAGTTTGTGAAATTAATTAAGTCCTCCTGGAAAAATGATGTCTTAGGTTGTCCCTCATTTGTGTGGGATAAGGGATTCTTTTTACTGTCTGATTATCCCAATAATCTCCAATGCTTGCAATATTTGGGTTTTATGTAGTTCCAATGTTTACTTTCTTGATATTCAATGGTGCAACATAATCTTCTGAATCTAGATTTTGACCTTCTACTTCCCTCTCTCCTTCAACTTCTGGGATATGGATATTGCACGGGTTTTCTTCTGTTGGATATTCTTCTTCTGCGACATGATAACAATGTAGCCATTGCCAAACTATCTGTTTCTTCTGATGTTGTCACAATATCCACTTCAGGTTCTTCTAAAATCCCGTCTCTTACTACCTTCATTGTTGTATCTATCTCTGGACTTCCATGCTCAAAGGAAAATGTAACCACAAAATTTTGTTGCATTTCTTCCCAATTTGCAGTTTCTCTGTGTTGTTACTGTTCTGTGTACTCGTTATTTGGAATGATTTCTAATGTGTGAATAAAATGGTTTGGCAATTCTTCTAGTGGTACTAATCTCCATTGAACCATGCACCTATCTACATGTTCTTCGGGTTGTCCAAATCCATCATATTTTTCCAAAACTTTGTTTTCCTACTCTACGCCAAATCTAATACGTAGTAAACTTTGGCACTGATACCAGTTGTTGATATTATCTTTATGTGTACCCCACCAACGGGAAGGTGTAGCTTTCAAAGAAATATATAATACTGGTAACCTTTTATTTTCTACTACTTCTAATTCAAACTTCGTTAAAAATTCTTCTAAGTCATTAAGACCATAAAAAGTAGGAGGCTCACTTACCTCTGAACCAATCCATCTTAGTGCACGCGTCATTCTGGCGCATCTTCTGGTGCATAATTCATGTAGTTGTTGCTACCCATTATCTAGTCTTGTTTCAGAGTCTAAAGTACAAGAACTAATACTCCTCCAACTTAGCATTCCATATGCAGTTGGGTTGATATAATCCTCTTCGCACATGGTAGTTCTATACAATTGATTCATTTCTTCTGTAATAATTTTTTTTGTCATAGGTTCGACATACCTTCCTCCTTCTAATGGATCTAACGATGCAACAAATATGTATTCTCCTAATTCAAAGATCATCTTCCTTGTCTTCAAATTGATAATAACATGGTTATCAAAATCCCAATCCAGAACCAATAATGTTGGATACAGTGAAGTGTTATCTACTATGTCAATCACTTCAAAGTATTCCATGGTGCACACTCCATCTATATCTACTGGTATCCTCTTCAATCTACCAATTGGAATCACTTTATGCTGATTTTCTAACTTCAACTAAATAGGTGAGAATCCCAATGTAGGTTCTTCCATAGGTTCCCATGTCTCCTTTGGAAGAACATTGACTTCAGACCCTAAGTCTAATACAATATCCTCCATATTAAAATCTCCAATGTTTTCATTCAACATGAATTCCCTACTTGTTTTTCTCTTCTTATGAACCTTATTGACCGTCTTGGGTTCTAATTTCATTTCTTCTCCAGAATTACACTTCTCTAACAAACACTATAATATTTGTAAATAATTTTTGTCATTCAACAACTTCACACAAGACCCCAAAAAAATTCTCATATTACTTACTTGTTCTATTGGATGCTCTATGTTAGTCTGATCAAATAATGGATGCATGTCATACACTGGTATATCATCAACTGGATTTTTTTCCTGAAGTCGACACAATGTTTTCTTTTATAAACTTGTATCTAGCTTCTTTGAATGTCTCCTTCTCTTTGTGCACATCAAACTTCTGTCCAAGTTCTGTATTCTTCCTGACCCATTAGTACTGATCTTGATCCTTCTTTTCTACATCTCCTCCTGTCTTGGCTCCACCTGTAGTAACTATGTTTATATTCTTCCCATCCTCTTCTTTGTCTTCCACAACAATCCATTGGACACTATGATTGTTTTGGTTCATTTTTTCCTATATATTTACCATAAGTGTTAGACAATATTTTGTCTCATGGTATGATGCACGGAAATACATACATGTCGTAGGTGGTTGTGGAATTTTTTTTGCATAGTGTCCAGTTTTCTGACAGTTGTGACAAACTACAGGTCCTCTACCTCCTCCAAATCTTGTTCCTCCATGACCTCCTCCTCTGAAGTCTCCTTTGTTCCCTTGATTGTCTTTGCATAGTGTATTATACTATGGTACTTGATTGTACTGTGATTGTGCATTATTGTATTGTTGTGGCGTTGCACATTGCTGCGCGTTGTTATAATGTGGTGGTGCTCCAAACTATTATGCATTATTATACTGTGGTTGTGCTTAAAAGTGTTGTGCGATATTATACTATGGTTGTTGCGCATTATTATACTGTGGTTGCTGCATAGGTTGTGCTGTCATAAATTCATCCTTCACCCTATATGCATTTGATGTCCTCTCCTTCATTATCTCGAAGATTCTGCAATCCTTGTATTCATGTCCAAACGACTTACAAAAATTACAAAATGTACTCTTTGGTACTGTTTGATACTTCTACATTATGGGAGAATGATAGGGATCATGTCCATGTGTTCTTCATATCTCACACCATGGTCCTTCTGAAGATAAAATATTTGGCATACCTACTCCTGTATATTGCGCAAAAAATGGACACTCATTCTTATGATGACCTTATGTATTGCATAATGTACACCATACATCTTCTCTTTTCTCCTTACCTTTATTCTGATTCAACTGAAATGTTAATTTCTTCAGGTCTACTCTCAGCTCTTCCATAGTTGTATCTGTATGCTTATATTGATTTTCCTCTAACTGCAATGTTGTTTTCAAGGCCTCAACCTAGGTTTGGATCTTTTGTTGTCTCAAAGGATACTTCAAATGTGCCAATGAAGAGTTCAAAAATAATTTTCTATGTTGCATATTAGTAATAGGGTACTTCAACTTACCTTTTAATCTTTTGAACTTTTGGTCCACCTCTTAGACTAATTATCCTCACTTTTGATTAATCTCTATCATTTCATTCATGAAATGATCCTCTGAGCTTGGTTTCTGAAATTCATTTATTAATTGCCTCTTCACCTCTGCAACAGGTATATGCGCTCCTATTGGGTTATTTACTATGAGACCCATGTACTAGTCTAATGCACGGTATCTGAATGTGATTTCCAACTGCGCAACCTTTTTATATTCATTTGTAATTTTCTTATCTTCCCATATCTTCCCATAGATAAAAAAATGTTTTTTTGGGTCCTCTGACCCTTCTCCTCAGAACTCTGGTAACCTAATCGTTATATCTTGTCCTTCCATTGTGAATTTTATTGTAATACCACCCCCACATGGTGTAGATACTTGACCTCTACTTGTTGAACTTACACTTCTACTTGAGTTTTCGTTGGTCCCATGTCTTGTAAAAATCCTTCTACCACTAATCACTTGTTGGCTAACTCGTTTTTCTTCTTTAGATGTCTTAGTGGCACATGGGGTTTTGGGTTCCACACTAATTCATATATGGAATGGAGAGCCTTATTCTGCGCCAGACCCTTGACCTATGGTTTTCCTCTCATATTTGGTGCACACTATTTCCTTAATATTCCATGTCGCACAAAGATCATCTACCTCTTCCTCATCACTGTCCAATCCCTCTCGCTCGGATACTGCCCTCTTTTTCGTATTAATATTATACTAGTAGGGTCATCCATTGCGTGTCACTCCTTCTTTCTTTATTATTTCCCTGGTCTGTTCTTAATCCATCATTATAGGGTCCATTTCTTCCTTCTTCTGGGCTCCTCCCAGATCCCTCTCCATATCAAATATCTTACTTAGTGCTTCCCCCAAATCCCCCATGCGTGCAGAGTGATTTAGTTGTATGATTCCATGGTCATCAACCCTTTATCATGCAATAATATCTTAATTGATGTGTAAAGATAACTAATGTACCTCCCTCTTGGTCCCTTCAAGAAATCCTACTCTGCAACAATATATGACTTCGTTGTATCGACTACAAATTTAGTAATAAACCTTGCAGTAATATTGTCTAACCAAAAATCTAATGCGTGCATGAATTTGTTATTAAACCTTTCCAACCATGTAATGTTCTCAACATCCCACTCTACTGGCCTTATATGATTAGTCAGATGAGTATATTTCAACCTCAATAGCCACTCCTATAAAAAATTTGGAAAATAACAAAAATATGCCTCATGCAAATCAATAAACACATACCTCTGTGTATACTAGCCCGGTGTATATCTAGAGATTATACTATCTTTCTTCACAAACTTGAGTTGCTCTGTCTCCAACCATATTTCAATCTCTTTCTTTGTAGGGTTCCATGGCCTAAACATCCCCTTTTACCACTGCATTATCTTCATTATATCCCCTCTGATCCGATCTACTGAGTTCCAATCGACAACATAACCATTTTTTGGACATATGGTCTGACCCAGGTTCTACCTTAGTTCTCCAAAAAAACCCTATAAACCATCGGTCCCTCTGTTAAACCAGAAGGCAACACTACGCACCACACAATCTCACCTGAGATGGATTATGGGTGATTGCATGACCCAAGTGTCTACAATCATGGAAGGGATGGACTCATGGGAATGTTAGGGCCTATTAGACTTCTTCTTCTATTTCAACATTCATTCTACCATACCATCATTCATCAGATATACTATTCTATCCATTCAATAAAATTCATTCTACAGAAAACATCATACCATTCTAATGCACACTATAAATAAACTTCAACAGATTTATTCATATATATATATTCATTATAAAGAATATAAAATCAACACAACACACACAGAGACACCATTTTTACCGTGGTTCAACCCCCTGGGATACATCCATAAATATCTTATGCTTCTTATTATTATTCTTCATAAAAAAGGTCATGTGTTGCACACATTACATCATGAGTTTAGTATCGGTGAGGCTGACCAATGTCGCACCAAGATTTGCATCTTATTACCTAACCCTCGGTTGCATTCCATACTCTTCATACAACCAAAACTGAATCTTTGACCCAAAATATAGCAAAGACTCAATACTCAAAAAGGTTCTCCAAAATAGGTTCTTCACACATGAGTTCTCATATACCCCTATCTACTGCATACATCCTCTATTTATATTACAAAAATGGGTATAACCCCTTTACATTGACTACCAAAACCCTAACTCTAAGTGGAATCAACTTGTCCACTTCTAAATGTCTTCGCATGCTAATCCACAATTTTGTTGCGCTGATTTTCAATTCTTCCTAGCACGCGGCTTCCTTTTCCTTCTTGCACATTACTTTCTCCTCATTTCCTGGCACGTGTTACTTCCTTGTTCCATTTTTCCTCGTTTTTTGTGTTGTATATCGAACCTTACCCAAAAATTTCCTGCTCCAACATTGGCCCTCTTGGTTGTCCACTCTCCAAATTCAATAGCCAAAAAATCAAGGTTCTACTCCAACAACAGTTCCATTCCACCAAATCTATTCCCCTCAACCTGCATAACCCAAGGAATATGATCCTCCTTATGTATCACATAGTCCCTCGAGCCTTCCCACTTCCCTCTAGGGCTTGAGTGCACTCAACTGGTCAAGAATTTCACAGTTGAGGGCTCCAGAAACTCCCAACTACTCTAGGAGTCTTCATTGTATCCTTCACAAGGCTCTTGAGTAATTTCCTCAATAGGAAAATACATCATAGGTTCAAATACTGATTTTATAGGAATACAACCCTTTTACAGGCATACAACCCTTTTACAGGCATACAACCCTCATTCTCAACATAAAATCAACCCTCTAATGTTTTTTCTCATACACAACAAAGTTGGTGCTCTTTTCCTGCACCATGCTCTTCTCTTGCTTCCCAAAATCAAAATTTAAAAAAATCTACCTTCTTCCTACTAAAAATTCCTTTTTCTCCCATGATTTCTTGAATCTCACTCATCCCAAGGTTAATTGTACTCAGATCCATGCTCTTAATAACTTTGTGAGGTGACTCCCTCACCCAAACTCTTACATGAATTCAATGATTGAGTGTATAGGAAGTCAAAGAAATATTATATGGTAATGAGACATTAACTTAGGCAAATGAGATGTGTTTTCCCTTAGACCCCTCTTTATCTGCATCACTTGTGGAATCATAGCCCCCCATATTTTCCATCCCTCTCATATCGCAACCAACGATTATTATTTTTATTAATCATTTTAATATAAAACAAAAATAGTTCAGTCCTCGGCCATATTAATCATTTTGGTTTGTTCGACCCAACATATCGTCTCACGGGCCTAAATCACATTTGCATTGTAATTTGCATGGATTAAAATTGTAGATGTTATAATAGGCTATGTTGCACCAATTCTATTTTCAACAGGCCACCCTCGAGTTATGGATATGAGTCCACAAGGACAGATAGGAACCTACAAGTGTCTACAGTCCTTTACAAATAGCTCAAATCCCACCAAAACATATTGATGTGACTCCTACAACAATTCCAACCTCCCAATTCTCTTCCCCACCAGTTTGCACCACCTAAGGAATGGGATTTCCTTCTTTCCATCATGGTCCCTTATACAATCTCCATCCCCTTCAAGGCTCTAGAACAGACCAACCAATAATATCTCTACCGGGGGCTCTAGGAAATCAAGCTACAATAAGAGTGCTCACACGGTATTTATAAGTTCTCTTGAGTAATTTCCTCAACATAAATCACTCATAAGCTTAACAACATCATTCTCAAAAAGATACCTTCCACACAGAATATGGCTTGCCACTCTTTCCCAACACACATCTTCAGTTTTACTCACCTCTTGCTCAACTATCAAATCTCCTCTTCCTTCCTACTAAAATTTATTCTTCTCCCATGCTTTCTTGACTCATACTCTTCCCCCAAGTGTTATTACACAAAACATGCTATCAAAATTAAGTGAGATGACTTCCTCACCCAACCTATTACATGAATTCAATGATTGAGTGTTAAATAAGTCAGAGAGATAAGTGGTTAATTGAAAAAATAATTACTGAAGATGGCTTAAGACTCAAGGAATATTGAAACAACTCAAAACCCCCATTAAGCTCCCTCTCTTGTGGAATCATAACTGTTACACCCTAGTTTTGACCCTAATGTAGCATTGTATATTTGGAAGTATTATGAATGGTCGTGGTCCAAGTGATGTAATATGTAAATATTGTACATTGAAAATACTAAAATGAAATATACCGACAGCTATAGATAGATGAGGACAAGAGTAATGGGGGGATATGATTTCACAAGAGAGGGGGTTTAATAATTCTTTTGAGGGGTTTCCATATTCCTTGAATCTCAAGCCATCTTCATTTTAATTAGTTTTTCATTTAACCATTTATCCCTTTGACTTATTAAACACTCAAATAATTGAATTCATGTAAGAGGTTTGGTGAGGAAGTCAATCCACTTAGTTATGACAACATGGGTTGAGTGTAATCATCCTTGGGGGAAGAGTAAGAGTCAAGCAAGCATGAGAGAAGAGAAAATTCGAGTAGGAAAGAAGGGAAGGTTTTTGTAGTTAGAAAGAAGAGAGGAAAAATGGAGATGAGGGTTGGGAAAGAGTGACCAACCATAGTGGTTATGGAAGATAGTTTGTTGGAGATGGTAATTGTGTTGAGAATGAGGTTGGAATGTCTATGAATGATTCGTTTTTAGTAAATTACCCAAGAGCATTTGTAAATTTTGTGTAAGAAATCCAGTTGCAGCTGAATTTCTTGGAGACCCCAGTAGAGATATTCCTAGCCGACTTGTGCTAAATCCCTGGAGGGGATAGAGATTTTTTGAGGGATTGCGACGTAAAGAAGGAAATATCATCCCTTGGGTTGTGTAGATTGATAGGGAAGAGACATGGGAGGTTGGAATTGTTGTAGGATTCACATCACTATGTTCTAGTGGGTATTTGAGTTGTTACAGTGGATTGTAGACACCCATGGGAGCCTTCCATCCTTGTGGATTCATATCCCCAACTAGGGGGTGGCTTGTTGCAGAGAGAATTGGTGCAACATAGCCTACAATTGCGAGGAACGTTATTCGTCTACAACCGGTTGTGTAAACCATTTTAAAAGATAAGTGTTTTCATTATTTTGTTATTTATTGTTTAATGATGTGGATAAATGCTACATTTACTTTGTATGTTGTATGTATGAATGTTGAAGTGTTTGTTAAATTATTGTTGTGCATGTTTAAACCATTTCCATTCACGTTTTTAATTATTAATGATAGTAGCATTTTTGTATGTCATGTTGTTTATTTTTCCACATCTGAATCGATATGATAGTCAATTTTAGTAGTAACATGGCCCAGTAAGGGAGTAGGGTACATTACAAATTGGTATCAGAGGAATTTTTTTTTATGGTAGCATGCATTAGTGAAGGATCCATGGATGTTACAGATTAGTATCAAATATTTTGGTTGAACACCAGACCCATGTGGGCCAACTACCAGTTAGAATTCAATCAATTTGTTGTTGCAGAGGTTGATTTGCATCAAATTTGGGGAAAATTGTAAAATCAGAGTGAAATCCCCAAATTTATAAACAAATTCAAGTGAAATTTACACTCAGAATGGCCAAAGAGATGATTAATTGCATCGATCTACAAGTTGTAGAGTTAAAACTTGGCTTGGGAGGTCAAATTTCATGTTTTCGTGGCATATTTAAGGAGTTTAGTGAATCAACGACCCAGATCACATTCAACTTAGTGATCAATGATTGAGATTCATTTCAGGTTGGATAAAAAATTTAGTTCGCTGAAGAAAATTTCTTGGTTCTCCAAAGATTTGTAGTTCAACGAAATTCGACAAAGTGAGAAAATGTTTTAGTTCGCTGAAGAAGAAAATTGTTGATTACTGATGGAGAAAAGTGGATGTCGCTGAAGATTTTGGAGTTTGGTGAAGTTTGGAGAATTTTTGGGAATCAATGGTCTATATTTCATTTGATTTGGTGATCGATGGTTGAGATTCATACGAAAATTTGATGAAGTTCAATTGACTAACAATTGACATCACATCAATATTGAGATCAACGGTCCAAATCCAACATAGATTTGGTCAGAAATATATAATTTAAATGAGTTTGAAAATGTGAAAGGATTTTAATCAATCGAAGATGGATATTTTCATAGTTTGGTGAAATTCGATGAAGGATCTTTTCAGAGTTCAGTGAAATTTGACGAAGTGGGAAAAAACATAGTTCATAGAAAAATCGTTGATCACCGATAGACCTTTTTGTTGATCATCGATAGAAGGATTTCATTGATTGTCAATGCAATATCTTGGTTGATCACCAATAGAAGGTTTTTCCTGATCGTCAATAGACCTTTTCCCCAATTTCTGATAGAATTTTTCCCTGATTGATGATACACTTTTTCCCCGATCATCGATAGATGATATAATTTTTCCCCAATCGTCGATAGACTTTTCCCCGATCATTGATAGACTTATTACTTGATCACTGATAGATGTTTTCCCTGATATCTTGTAAATTTTTCCCCGACTTTCAATAGATGATAGAAATTTTCCATGATCGATGATATACTTTTTCCCATAGCCACTGATAACCAATAGACGTTTTCTCTAATAACTGATATAATTTTTCCTTGATTTTCAATAACTGATAGAAATTTTCCTCGACCATCGATAGATTTTTTCCCCAACTGTTGATGAAGGTTTTTTAGTGATCGTTGAGGAAGGAAAAGAGTGGCCAACCATAGTAGGTATGGAAGATATATTTTTGGAGCTAGTAATTGTGTTGAGAATGGGAATGGTATGCTTATCAATGATTCATATTGATAAATTTACCCAAGAGCATTTGTAAATTTTGTGTGACCACTCATTTTGCAACTTGATTTCTTGGAGCCCCCAGTAGAGAGATTCCTGGATGATCTGTATTGGAGGAGATGGATATTGTATGAGGGACTGCAATGAAGAGTAGGAATACTAATGGGGAAAATATATGGGAGGTTAGAATTGTTATAGAAGTCACATCACCATGTTTTAGTGGGTATTTGAGTTGTTACAGTGGATTGTACACACCCATAGGAGCTTATTTGTCTTTGTTTACTCATAGCCCTAGCTCGAGGGTGGCTTGTTGTAGAGAGAATTGGTGCAACAAAGACTACATTTGGGAGGAACATCCTTCATATACAGTCGATGTGTCAAACATTTTGAAAGATAAGTGTTTTGATCACCATGTTATTTATTGTTTAATGCTCTGGATAAATGTTGAATTTACTATGTATATTGTATGTATGCATGTTGAAGTGTGTGTTAAATTATTGGTGTGCATGCTTAAAACATTTGCATTCACGTTTTTAATTATTAATGGTAGTATCATGTTTGTATGTGATGCTATTTCTATTTTTGAATTTGAATCAATATGATCGTTGATTTTAGTAGTAAGGTGGGCCAACAAGGGAGTTGGTTACATTATAGATTGGTATTAGAGAAAAAACAACTGTGGTAGTGTGCCTCAATGAGAGATCTAGGGATGTTACAATATCCCCCCATTAATTTAGTCCTTATCTATCTACAGTTGACGATGTATTTCATGTTTATTATTTTTAATGTACAATGTTTACATTGTACATCTCTTGGCTTGCAACCATTCATAATGCTTACAAATATACAAGGCTACATTGGGAGTCAAAACCGGGGTGTTACAAAAGATGAAAGTGCTCAAATTCAAAATAGACCTAATATATGATCTAGATGGCTTGGAAGTTTAAAAGAACCCCGATGAATTGTTGGGGACATTCAGAAGAAAATATTTTAAAATATTTTGATAGACCATTGGGCATATTTGATAGAAATTCTTTAGGAAGCTCTCGATAGACCATCGAGTGATTTGATAAGATTGAAAGATGAAACTTTGAGCATGGCCCAAGGAAGCCTTAGTCAATTTTGAAATATGTACTTGAAAATTCCCAATGATCCATGTGGGTCCTTTAAAAGTGCCTAATAGACCATCAATGGCATTCAAAAGAGGATCTTTGAGAACGACTTGAAGAACTCTTGGGCCATTTTGAAAGATGTGCTTATTTGAAATATTAAATAGATCTAATGAAAGTCTTGAGAGATTTCAAATGATTACTTGATTAATAATTTTCATGGAGGCCCTATAAATTCATTAAACACATTCACACGAAGTACTTTGAACCCTGCTCGATGAATCATTGAGAAAAAACTAAAGACGTGTTCATTCAAAATTTAGAAGCAACTTGATGAGTGTATTGAGCACATTTGAAAGATTAAATTTTAAAGGAGCCCTGTAATGTACCCAACCACCACGCTACCTCAAAATGCTCTCCAAGAATTCTTTCGTATCATACCTAGTACAAAAAATACCAAAACTATCTACTCGAGTGCTGATCTAAAACACACCCATTGCCTCGGTACTTCCAAAATTCATCCTCTTGGACTGATTACAAATTCTATAACATTATTTAATTAACCAAGAACATAAATCTAGGTCATGCAATTAACAAGATTCATGCTAAACTATCCAAGAAAGGAACAACGTGCCATGCACAACAATAACCAACAAGCATGCACACAAAAATACATCTCAGAGATAAATATACATAGAAAAATATAAATTATGTAGAAAGCACAAAGAGTACTTATCTTTAATTAAATCATAACCAACTAGTCGCATACCAAATACATTACTCCCAACCATAGAAACTGTTGTTCATTTATTCTCAGCAAAAGTGTCACCCTCGAGTCGGGGCTATGAATCCACAAAGACAGATCTTAGGAAAAATCTAAAAAACACACCATTTGGATAACTTGTTCTCATGTTTTCCCAACCACACAACAATCCTAATTTCCAACTCTCTTTCCCCTTCAACCTGCACAACCAAAATAAATTAACCCCTTTCTTTGCCATGTTGTCCCTTAGACTGTTCCATTTCTCTCCAGTGCTACTGGTAAGGAAATATCTGTGATGGAAACTCCAAGGATTCTCATCTATGGACAATTATTTCTAAACTACCATCAATCTCATGCATAGAGGAATCCATTCCCTCCTAGAATGAACAATAATTTCTTACATCCATCTAATAATGGCTCTCTACCTTCAGCTATTCGTTTCCACGCTCAACCACATAGCACACAAATTAGAAAGAGTGAAATGAGAAATTCTCAAAATGAAATGATTAACCAAGAACAATCCTAAATATCCCATAAGCATGGTTTATATATAATTATAATAACCAAGAACCAGATGGCCTCCCCAAGAAGCTCATGCAACCACTTTTCTCAATTAAAACCAAAATGGGTAAATAAAATATAATAAAAATGCTTAGCCCCTTTATCCCCCTCTCTCATGGAATCATAGCCTCCTATCTCTTGTCCTTGTTTGTCTTGCAACAAAAATTGTATTTTATTAATATATATAGAATTATTACATTTCCTAGGTACTCTGACCCCTTTCCAACTTTATCGGCTCACCATCCTAAGTCACATTTACATTATACATTCTAGTTCATAGGGATTAAAATTGGGGTGTTACAAGCCCGATAAATACATCAACCACATTTGGAAGATAAACTTTAGAAATGGGCCGATGAACTATTAAGAGACATTAAAAAACTTTCCAATGTAAAGCCTCCTAATGGGTCATGGATAACAAAACTTCAAATGCAAAGGTTGGATCTCAACCCATATTCCAACATAAATATTTAAACTTAAAAACAAGAATATGAGAAACATCATCAAAAGCATATTCACCATGAAGTTAATTTCTTAAACGAAACCCCAGAAGGAAAATGGACAAGGGACTGAAACTTCTCATAAAAATATCAAGCATGCCATTACTCATTAGCTCTAGAAAACCTTGAATCCCATCAACATTCAAAACTTATCAATCAAGCATCATCAACAAAGTGTATAGTAAGAAGAAAACATTGAAAATAAAAAGGGGAGTCCCCAAGTTTGAGGACTTGGGGCTAGTTGAGGCCTCAACATCATTCTATGTTTTCCCTTCATCAAATGGATTGCAATTCATTCTATCACTCACCTTTCATCAAATGGATTGTGGTTTAGACTATCACCTTCTTTCAATTTAGTGGTTGTGACCTTAGGCTATCAATCACTCTTTCTTTAAAAATAAAAAATGTTATCATTCCTCAAGTGGACCTATCTCACACTATCAGTTCCCTTTCAATGGAAAGAGTGTGACCTAATACTTTCACTAAGGTGACTATGAATAATCCCTTTTCACATTCATTTTCACCCTTGCAAGTGTGAGTGACGAGTGCTTAGGCTATCAATCAATCTTTCTTTAAAAAATAAAAATGTTAGCATTCCTCAAGTGGACCTATCTCACACTATCACTTCCCTTTCAATGGCAAGAGTGTGACCTAAGCCTTTCACTGAGATGACTATGAATAATCCTTTTTCAAATTCATTTTCACCCTTGCGAGTGTGAGTGACGAGTGCTTAGGAATTTGCATTGGCACTTTCCATCATGAATCCTATTTCTTGTATCTTCCCTTTGACCCAGTTACTATGATAAAAGGTGGGACCCACCCATTCGCTAACATTCAAATGTAATGGGATATCTACATATGGTAAGGTGGTGCATTCAATTTGAGATCTCAATCCAAATTTCCTTCCAAATTTCCTTAGTGTTGGATTAATATGCATATATTGCAGTTGGGGTGCCTAATTTCCTTTTCTCATTTAAATTGATACCGATAACATAGAGATTCATTGTGATTTCATTTGCACGACTATCTTAGCGCTATTTCTATTCATTTTTGGCTAGTTCGAGCCCATGCAGAGGAATGTTACAAGACACATTTTTTTCTTCTTCTTGAAACTCTCCTACATATACTTATTTTGAGATATTTTAAAGGACTATTTTTTGGCAAGAGGAACTTGAATATCGAGAGTGTATAATTTGAATTTCAAACTCCATTTTGGGTGGCTATAATATAGTGACATAGATTGTGGTGAAGAATTATGTAATTATTTGTTGCATATCTTCATCACTTATTTTTGGTTATTTGCATATGAATGTATTATTCATTGAGTTGTGTTTTTTTGGTAATCTATCAAATAACCTTTTCATGTCAATGAAATAAGATATTACATTAGTTGTGTTGTTGAGTTGTCACTGGGTAAACTAGAACAACAAAAAAATAATGATTTCTTAAGTCGAATAGTCTTTGAACAACAAAAATAAGACTGAGCACTATCTTAAAAATTTCTATACAAGTCACATCAACGTGTTTTAGTGGGTATTTGAGTTGTTACAGTGGACTGTAGACACCCATAGGAGCTTGTCTTTATTTGTTGACTCATAGGCCTAGCTCGAGGGTGGCTTGTTGTAGAGAGAATTGATGCAACAGAGCCTACATTTGGGAGGAACATCCTTCATCTATAGTCGATTGTGTAAAATGTTATCACATGAAGTTGTCATGGGTTGTTTGTAGTTTTTTTCACGTTGAACACATCCTTTGTTTTCATAGGAAAAATCCATGAGAGAAATGCAGCATTCAAACCCATCCATTTAGAGCTTGGAATACAAGTGAGCAGACATGCATGATTTTCAACGATGGAGAGCCCATGTACAATTCATATCAGTTGTTAGATAAAGCAAAGAATAGGTCATGAACATCAGATATCATTGGAGAGAAATCGAAAAGGGGGAGGCATTGTGGGGATTGGGAAGTAAATTAAGGTTTCTACAAATTGTGAGCCTGAAATCGGGAAGCAATTTAAAGTTTCTAATAATTGTGAGCCATATCAATGATGCATGTTAATCCGACTACGAACGAGCATCTTCGCATTGCGGGAATAGGGAAGGAATTTAAAGTTTGTGCAAGTTGTGAGCCCGCTATTGCTCATGATCATTGATCTTCAAGAAATGGACTTATGGCAGGTGATCTCGTACTCCAGGAAGAAGAAATCAGAAGATGAGTGAGTAAAGGACTCAAATCCTGAATCCCGGAGTTCATCTGGACCGTCCATCAACGAGGACATGTAGCGCCAAATCTCTCACTCCAGAAATACGATGCTCTAAAGGATTGTAAGAGCTATGCATTGAAAAGTCCCAAAGCCCTAACTACATAAGTGAATCTCGATCATCCAAAACAAGAGGACACACGATGCCAGATCTCTCACTCCAAAAATACATCACTCTGGAGGATTGTAAGAGCTATGCATTGAAAAGGACCAAAGCTAGAACTTCCGAAGTGAATCTCGGCTGTACAAAACAAGATGACACATGGTGCCAGATCTCTCACTCTAGAAATATGACCCTTTGGAGGATTGTAAGAGCTATGCATTGAAAATTCTCGAAGACCGAACTCCCGAAGTAATTATGGACCGTTGATCTCAAATCAACAAGAATAATTGATCTTTGCAACAGTATCACCAGAATGCCCGAAGTCCCGAAGTAAATCTGATCCATTAAAGGTTGAGGATGTGCGTCAACAGATCTAACACTTCGGAGGATTGCACGAGTGAACAAAGGAATCTCCCGAAGCCCAAACTCCTGAAGTGAATCTCGATCGTCTAAAACAAGAGGACACATGGAGGTAGATCTCTCACTTCAGAGATATGACACTCGAGAAGGATGTAATAGATATGCATTGAAAAGGCTCGAAGCCCGAACTCCCAGAGCAATTGTGTACCATTGATCTCAAATCAACAAGAACCATTGATATTTCCAGCAGTATCACTGGAAGCCCCGAAGTCCTAAAGTTAACAAGAGGCTACCATGTCAACCAGGAGAAAGTGACTTTGGGAGATTTCCATCCAAGCATATTGAAAATCCAAAGTGTCGAAGTGTCAAAGAGACATGGCGCTCATACATCACTAGCCATGACATTATATAGCATCAACCCACCTCATTAGATTTGGGAGATCATCCTCCGGGAGGTATTCCTGCTCAGTATTCAAAGCTCCCAAGCACCAGAATTGGCTCCATCTCTAAGCATGGTCTAAATGGATCCTAGAGTTGGCGAACAGATAAAATTTGGCAGTGGCACTAAATTTAACAGGTGCACCTAGATCGTAGATCATGATCAGATCAATGACCACGCTTCATTTTGGGGACGCAACAAGCTTAAACGATAAAATTCTTGAGCGGTCCCGAAATCAAAACTATGGTATGGCGAAAGGGATACATGGCAGAAGGTGGTGAATTGTGGGCTCAAAAGTGGTGTGGATCCAAAACCCCTTTGACAACCCCACAATCATGTGCTTATTCAGCATCAAATCTGAGAGAAGCATGTAGCATCCCCCTAAGCATTGAGCCTCGTCTCAATCCCGAGGAGAAATCAGTTAATGAAAGAAAGAACTGGTAGTTGAAACCTCAATTCACTCCATAAATAGAAATCATGAAGGGTCTGGCCGTGGAGACAGAAGATTGTCAGCCTGAGGTACCACGAGGGGCAGTTTTCCTATAGGCCCATGTTGATTCAGGTTTTCTTCTAACAAAATGAACAAGACAGCTGAAGGACCTTTTGGGAAGGGAGAAAAGATGTGAAAATTGGATACACGCAAGCATAGACAATGGGGAGACACAGATGGAAAATCCTTGGACATGATGGCCATCTCGCGCTCCTAGTGGTTGTCCACCATTTTGGGTATAAATACACCAGTTGAAGAATATGTTATGGTCGATGGTTGAGAAGAGCTCCCTATTTTTGTAATAGTTTGATAGCAGAGTTGTTCTCTGACTATGCATGAGACCTAAGACTTTATCATTAATAGAAGTCAATTTATTTCATCATCTTGTTTCCTCTTGTGTTGAAACACTCATGCATGGATGATCCAGACGAGATGGTGTAGTTGTATTGTAATGGAGGTTTGATTATAATGTTGATATGATATGTTTCAATATTTTATTTCACTGTCATGTTTCCTCTTATGCTGAAATGTTTGTGCATGGATGATCCAAACAAGATGTTGTAGTTGTATTGTAATGGAGATTTGATTGCAATGTTGTCGTGATACATTTCAATACCTTAAAATTAAGTTCAAGAGTTCTCTTGTGCCTGAGTTTTTCTGCACCAATCTGCTTGAAGGTCGGATACTCATGGTAGACTTGTCCACTTTCCTCATAAAGTATTCCTCCTTCTCACCTTTAGCCTTAAACCATTGACTTAAGTTAATGAGAACCTCATTTGTTTATGCATTGCTAGCCCAGTTTTTTGTGTTTAAACATTCTTACACTGAGCTTTGTCCATTTGACCTCCAATCATAAACCTACCTCCACAACATTTTGATGGGTGTTGGGCTTATCCTCTTGCAATATGAGGGTGACTCTTGGCACTAACATAAAACATTTTGAAATATAAGTGTTTTGATCACTATGTTATTTATTGTTTAATGCCCTGGATAAATGTTGAATTTACTTTGTATATTGTATGTATGCATGTTGAAGTGTGTGTTAAATGATTGTTGTCCATGTTTAAAATATTTTCACTCACTTTTTTAATTATTAATGGTAGTAGCATGTTTGTATGTCATGCTATTTATATTTTTGCATTTGAATCAATATGATAGTTGATTTTAGTAGTAAGGTGGGCCAACAAGGGAGTTGGGTACATTATAGATTGGTATCAGAGAAAAAACAATTGTGGTAGTGTGCCTCAATGAGAAATCTAGGGATGTTACAATAGCCCCTCATTACTTTAGTCCTTACCTATTTATAGTTTAAGGTGTATTTCATGTTTATTATTTTTAATGTACAATGTTTACATATTACATCTCTTGGCTTGCAACCATTCATAATACTTACAAATATACAATGCTACATTGGGAGTCAAAACTGGGGTGTTACAAAAGATGCAAGTGCTCAACTTCAAAATAGACCTAATATATGATCTAGATAGTTCGGAAGTTTAAAAGAACCCCGATGAATTGTTGGGGACCTTCAGAACAACATATTTTAAAATATTTTGATAGACCATTGTGCATATTCGATAGAAGTTCTTTAGGAAGCTCTCGATACACCATTGAGTGATTTTGTAAAATTGAAAGATGAAACTTTGAGTATGGCCCAATGTACTTTAAAATTCCCAATGATCCATTTTTGCATTTGAATCAATATGATAGTTGATTTTAGTAGTAAGGTGGGCCAACAAGGGAGTTGGGTACATTATAGATTGGTATCAGAGAAAAAACAATTGAGGTAGTGTGCCTCAATGAGAGATCTAGGGATGTTACAATAGCCCCCCATTACTTTAGTCCTTACCTATCTACAGTTGATGGTGTATTTCATGTTTATTATTTTTAATGTACAATGTTTACATATTACATCTCATTGCTTGCAACCATTCATAATACTTACAAATATACAATGCTACATTGGGAGTCAAAACTGGGTGATACAAAAGATGCAAGTTTTCAAATTCAAAATAGACCTAATATATGATCTAGATGGTTTGGAAGTTTATAAGAACCCCGATGAATTGTTGGGGACCTTCAGAAGAACATATTTTAAAATATTTTGATAGACCATTGGGCATATTCGATAGAAGTTCTTGAGGAAGCTCTCGATAGACCATCGAGTGATTTGGTAAGATTGAAAGATGGAACTTTGAGCATGGCCCAATGAAGCCTTAGTCCATTTTGAAATATGTACTTTAAAATTCCCAATGATCCATTTTTGCATTTGAATCAATATAATAGTTGATTTTAGTAGTAAGGTGGGCCAGCAAGGGAGTTGGGTACATTATAGATCGGTATCAGAGAAAAAACAATTTTGGTAGTGTGCCTCAATGAGAGATCTAGGGATTTTACAATATCCCCCAATTACTTTAGTCCTTTTGCTATATACACTTGACAATGTATTTCATGTTTATTATTTTTAATGTACAATGTTTACATATTACATCTCTTGGCTTGCAACCATTCATAATATATACAAATATACAATGCTACATTGGGAGTCAAAACTGGGGTGTTACAAAAGATGTAAGTGCTCAAATTCAAAATAGACCTAATATATGATCTAGATGGTTTGGAAGTTTAAAAGAACTCCAATGAATTGTTGGGGACCTTCAGAAGAACATATTTTAAAATATTTTGATAGACCATTGGGAATATTCGATAGAAGTTCTTTAGGAAGCTCTCGATAGACCATTGGGTGATTTAGTAAGATTGAAAGATGAAAATTTCAGCATGGCCAATGAATCCTTAGTCCATTTTGAAAGATGTACTTTAAAATTTCCAATGATCCATTTGGGTCCTTTAAAAGTGCCAAATAGACCACCAGTGACATTCAAAAGAGGATCTTTGAGAATAACTTCATGAACTCTTGGGACATTTTGAAAGATGTTCTTATTTGAAATATTAAATAGATCTAATGAAAATCTTGAGAGGTTTCAAATGATGACTTAATTAATAATTTCCATGGAGGCCCTATAAATGCATTAAACACTTTCACACGAAGTACTTTGAACCCTCCTCGATGAATCATTGAGAAAAAACTAAAGATATGTTCATTCAATAGTTAGAAGCAACCTGATGAGTGTATTGAGAACATTTGAAAGATTAAAGTTTAAATGATCTGTGCAACGTATGAAACCACCATGCTAGTCCACACTACCTCAAAATGCTCTCCAAGAACGCTCTCGTATCATACTCAGTACAAAAAATACCAAAACTATCTGCTCGAGTGCCTCTCTGAAACATACCCATTTCTCGAGTACTTCCAAAATTCATCCTCTTGGATTGATTACGAATTCTATAACATTCTTTAATTAATCAAGAACATAAATCTAGGTCATGCAATTAACAAGATTCATGCTAAACTATCCAAGAAAGGAACAATGTTCCATGCACAGCAATAACCAACAAGCATGCACAAAAAAATACATCTCAAATATAAATATACATAGTAGAATATAAATTATGTAGAAAACACAAAGAGCACTTGTCTTTAATTAAACCATTGCCAACTAGTTGCATACCAAGGACGTTCCTCCCAACCATAGACATTGTTGTTCATTTATTGTCAACAACAGTGTCACCCCTGATCTGGGGCTATGAATCCACAAAGATGGGTCTTACGCCAAATCTAAAACACACAACAGTTGGCTAACTTGTTCTCATGTTTTCCCAACCACACAACAATCATAATTTCCATCTCTCTTTCCCCTTCATCCTGCACAAACAAAAGAAATTAACCCCTTTCTTTGCCATGCAGTCCCTTAGGTTGTTCCATTTCTCTCCAGGGATCCAGTGCTAATGGTTAGGAAATATCCATGCTGGAAACTCCAAGGATTCTCATCTATGGACAATTAATTCCGAACTGTCATCAATATCATGCACAAAGGAATCCATTCCCTCCTAGAATGAACAATAATTTCTTACATCCATCTAACAAGGGTTTTCTACCTCCAACCATTTGTTTCCATGCTCATCCCCATAGCAAACAAATTAGCAAGAGTGAAATGAAGAATTCTCAAAATGAAATGATTAACCAAGAGCAACCTCAAATATCCCACATGCATGGTTTATATATATTTACAAGAACCAAAAACCACATGGCCTCCCCAAGAAGCTCATGCAACCACTTTTCTCAATTAAAACCAAAATGGGTAAATAAAATATAATAAAAAGACTTAGCCCCTTTAGCCCCC